>OMLF01020661.1:16920-33925 GCA_900302615.1 Holocentrus rufus
CCACCCATACCCCCACCCTCCTTTCTCTTCCTGCCTCTCTTTCTCATGGATAATTACAGCTTCCTGTCCTCTGCATCACCGTACAAACAGGGAGACTTGTGGGAGATTAGTGGGTGGGTGGTGGGGTAGGCTGAACAACATGTTGACAAGACCACAGCTTCCACACTACTAATTAACCGTCAACAGCCTGGCACTAAATACACACCGACCCACTGAAGCCTTCACAAGATGAACCATCTGAGGCTGGTTGGAAGTCTTTTGTTAGAACTAATGTTGAACAGTGACTCGATATCACTGGAAGTGTGAATGCTACACTTGAACACGCTGTACTTTAGGTATTTGGCTGATACTTGCATCCAGAATGTATTACTATGACTGAGCAGGTTCAGGTTCAGGTCTTAGCTCCTTGGTACTTTGAAGGAACGCACACTGGATATTGCTGGGATCCAACCTAAGACCTTTAGATTACATTTAAACCCTGCTAACACTTGGTTTTCTACATCCCTATAGTAGGAGAAAGTAGGAGGAAAGAGCATCTGCTAGAGTGGACTGTTGAAATCAAACTGTATGAAGTTTGTTTCTGTGGTGAGATGGTGGTGTCTTCGTGAGGTAATTAAAAAATACCGAAGTTGAGTAGAATTGCTTCACTGATAGGGAACAGGATGGGTGGGGAATATTGGGAGGACAGTGAAAGCATGGAATATAAAAGTGAGGAGAAAGAAGAGATGGGAGGAAATTTGAGTATAAGGTGCAGAGGAATCAAAGTAAGAGAAAGGAAAGAAGGATCTGTGGTCGATTACAAATCTGATCACAAGTCACTGGAGCCACATTTAAGGCGCACAATAATGTCAGGTGTGGATGGTGATCGGTCTCAGTTGTCCACTTGTAATTTCATCACCCGAGACAGATGTTAAAAGTCTGACTTGTTCAGACTGAGTTAAATCTATTAAAAGCGTGGTCACAACACCCAAACAGTAGAGCGTTGAGATTGACAACACCGTACCGTGAGAACCTGGAGCTGGCACAGGGTCAACAACTGAAGGACTCAAATATCAAACAAATCTGGGCCGTAAAAAGATCTCTCGAGGATGAGCAGCCAAAGGTGAAATGACACAGCAAATTCTCATTCCTGGCTAGGGCTAAATATGTGCCATCTTCATGCATGTCATGTAATGCCATAATAGTAAAAGTTAATTTCATTTAATGTAGAAAATTACGGAGAAAGAATCTTTTTCGCAAGGGAAACCTGGCCAAAAAAAATTGCAGCATGATGAGCAGACAAATAACATAGAATAATACCCAAAATAAAACAAAAATACTAAGAAAAAACATTCACATTAGTGAAAAGTGGAAAGTCAAAATTTCTAACACCATTACTGAAAAGACAGTAGCACAATGGCACAAAAGAAGGATCAGAAGTTGTGTCTATATACATGTAATTTAATTTTTTTTTCAATCCAGAATGCTTAACAGTACCATAAATACACAGATTTTTTGGGCAAAGGTGACCTGACAGGCAGTGTGAGCTCTATACCTGGCAGTTTTAGTGGCTCCTCTTATTTAGCCACATAAAAACCAATTTTGCAATAATGGATACTGCAGGTTGATCCTGGCAACAATAGCGGGCCAGATGGACAACGACGCTGTCTGCTGTGGCATTGATCAACATAGAAAAGACAGTACATCTGAAGCCCATTGATTAGTTCTGGGAATAATCTATTGGACAATGCCAGGCTTTGTTTGACCAGTGTGTGTTCCACCTGATAAAGGTGGAACACACAGTGAGGTGTCTCATCGGCTTGGGGGAAGGGTATGAGAAGTAGATAACAAATGGCAGTTAAGGTTTTAGGGGTTTCTGTGTGTGTGTAATCAAATTTTGTGAGCTTGTAATGACTTCCATTATATTGCTTGGTTAAATTGAAATACTCAAACCTTAAAAGGGTTAATATTGGTTGTTATAGGATGAAATTGTTTAAGATTTGGACACCCAATTCTAGAATACTGCGTCTGAAATTTTAGTATGATCACATTAAGGACTTATATCCATTCTTGAAAACCTATATGGATACAAGAATGCGACTAATGTAGATGTGATCATGTGCTGCATGTGTATTAGGAGTGTGTTTTGTGTGTGTGTGTGCATGTGTTGCACCTTACCTGTGCAGGTGAGTGGGCGTCCTCAGCTTGTGTCTTTCAGGCGTTTCCTCTCAGCTCTCTTACCCCATACTTAGCCCCGCCCCCTGAGGAATAGCAGGCATTGGGGATCAGGAATCGGGAGGGGAGGGGTGTGTGTGGACAATCAAACCTGAAGACAGAGAAACAAACGCTGTTGTCAACAGCTTTGAAAAGCCGGATCTCGAGACAACTACTCCAAGTTGGTCTTTCTTCTTCAAAAGCTTAAAAGCGATTGCACATCCTCTTTCTTAAAATTGTGCAGTCAATAAATGAAATAGAGAAGCTAAGAGAGAAAAAGAAAGATAAAAGCGTGAACGACTTAGCTTGTGGTTGGATCATTCAAAAAAATTGAATCAGGACGGATTTACTCACCAATAAATATTCATGTATTTGTCTAGTAAGCGCATACAAGCACGTGTGGAACAGAAACAACAGGATCTCACTTTTAGCACGAGGGGAAGGTTCAGGACACAAAAATAGACGGTGGACTACAAATCTCACTCTCCATACTACAACACACAACATTCTCACTTCTCCTTGGCAGAAGTCAGTGAGGAAAAAGGAGGAAATGTGACACTCACCGGAAGACACAGACATAGCCCTACATGTTCTTTCCACCACAGAAATCAGAGGCTAGTCTAAAAGCTGTCTCGAGGGATTTTCACTGGCTTGTAAGCATTTGCGTGAGCCTGTTTCTATTCTCCCTCCTTTGCTCCTTGGGCTTGTTTTTGTTTGTGCTCCTCTTACTCATTTAGGCATGTTGCTGCATGCGTGGCCGCCCTGCTCAGGATCTGCCGTTTCAGAGCATTGAGGGATCTCAGTTGCAAAAAACCCAGCATCGCGGCTCTTTGTGTGAAGCTACCTGGCAGCACGTTTAAAGCTGATAACCCTACCACTCCCACATAAACGCAAAGGCGGAGCTAGCATCCACGCTATCAGGTTACACACTCATCTGCCCCATGCTTGTAAATTCCCATCCAAACCATGTATTTTTAGATTGCCTGTGAACCAAATCTAAGCATCTGTTTTGTATTTTTGCTACCCATGGTGGCTTTTGCATACTTGGCTGTCTCTCCTGTCCCCAGACTATAAAATAGTAAGGATTAATATCTCTGTAATGCTAACAGGCAGAGGTCTGAAATTCACACCCACCAAGCCGCCAAAGGCCAAATTATTTTGGCCAGTTAAGGCTCTTCTTGGCTGGCAGGTATTTTTAGTTTACGAGCCATTGACAGGTGAACCCAAGAGTTAATTTCAGGCACTGCTAACAGGCATAAAGAAGACACTAGCCACATAGCTAGCAAGCGGACTGTGTGTACTTAAACTGGTTGAAAACGACAATAAAATTATTATTGAAGCAGAGCATGCTGACCGACATGTCTGCAGCGTGGAAGGGAATTTGCAGAGGGAGAGGAAGACACACACACACACACACACACACACACACATTGCCTGGCACCACCACACTGTCTGATGGCCAATGAGCAGCAGACCAGCTATTGTCTGGGCTTTTGGAGGCACGATGAAACACTTCAGTCGTGGTTTCCATCTGAGGAGGAGAGTGTCACTCATTCGGATCAACACTGAGATTTTCTCAGCCAGTCCAACAATTCAAACTGGCACCCCTCACTCTCGCTCACACCTCCTGTGGCTTGAGAGCGAGCTGCACAAACCACAGAGCCATGGGTGGTTCTTCTGAGAAAATTCCCCTTGAAACAGTTTCCATGCAAAGTTCAAATGTCATCTGGGTTACATTGTCATGCGCTGGTTTTAGACGGCTGATATTTTGGTGGCGGTTTCGGTTCATGTTGGTCTGACAGGTTTCTTTCCATGCTGCCAATATTGATCTCAGGGGAAAGAAGGTGGTGTGAACTGTGACTGACTGGCATTCTGACCGTGGTCTTTCCCTGCGCCCAAATGCATGCTGGGGTAGGCTCTAGTGCGACGTCTCCCTGAGTAGCAACAATAGGAATGGAAAATGGATAGATACATGGATGGACAGTGGTGTGGAGAGTTACCTTAGTGCACACACACCCATGAAAGGGTGGTGTTAATCATTAATGTGCAGGTTTGGCTGGAAAAACACAAGGGGTCAGCATCACCTCCCCCTGCCTGGCGTTAACGTACAAACCACCTGCCTGGCGTTAACGTACAAACCACCTGAAATGATTCACTTACGCTTACCTAACACACCAACCACAGATGTCCTCTCTCTTTTATTTTCTTTTTCTCTCTTTGTCATGACACACACACACACACACACACACACACACACACACACACACACACAGACAGATGTCTGAGGAGGAGGGTTAATCAACAATGGGAAAGCCTCAACGCATTCTGCATTCGTTCACCAACTCCAGCTAATCTAAATATGACCTTTGTACAAGCAAATTCAGTCTAGGTGTGGATATCTTCTTCTTAAAATAAAAAACACTTCCCCCACTTTACAGTCTGCTGACCTATTCAAAACTTCCCACCTTCTGTTTCTGTCTTTAGCTTCTTTACCTACGCATTTCTCGATATGACACGATCATTCTGGGGTCACAGCAATATCTGTAATATCAGTCATCATGGTACAGCAGCTTTGACTCCTCTGCTTCCTGCGTCTGGTGGCTCGTAATGCCAGAAATCTGGGAACTCACACTTAATTTAGAACTGGTCTGAGAAAGATTTTTACACATCTTGGGGCTACAGCAGAAAAGAGCATGAGCTTTAAATATTTGAATACATTTATCATTAAACAGTGTTGATGATCGCTACGGCCATTTGTGTTTCAGTCCAGTCCACAACTGAGGCACTGGCGAGCGTCTGCTTTTCTGTTCACCAAACTCCAAAACCAGCACTCAGAACAAATGAAGGGTTAATGAAACACGTGGTGTCCATGCCACACCTGGATCAAACAGGGTTTGTAAATACTTCTTGATGAGAAGCGTTCCCTTTGTCCGACTTAAAAAGCCAGATGGCTGGAGTTTGTCACATCCAAACCACATCAGAAACGGTTGCCTCAAATCTACCAAAATACTGTTGTGTGAACTGCATCCACCTGGCGCTTCACTTTGACTATACAGGCATTTCAAATAATTACTTGACCCAGGTCTGATCCACACTGATAAAAACTCTGCTGATCAAGAGGGTGAACAATTGTGCCCTTCAGAGGCTTTTCAGCTAGTGACTTTTATAAGTAGTAGTACAGGGAACATATCCTGTGCACTGCCACTGAGAGCTGAGCGTGTGTGTGTCACACAAGTTTTGTTGCTTTAGTGGTTTGTTCTGACCACAGGCTGGTCCTAAAAACCCTGTCGTGAGTAACTAGAGTGAAAGAGCCTTCTGGAGGAGAGCAGTGGAATGCAACACACACACGCACACAGACAGTATGCACGGACTGTAGATGCGCTGCTGAGTGCAGAAAGTAGCGTGCTGGCTGATATGGCAGCAGAGCCATACCTCACTGCAGCGTCATGATGTCAGTGTGTTTTAAAGCGACACACAGCACCACTTCCTGCTCTCTGACTGGAAGCAGGTCTAGTTGAGGACATCAGCAGAATGCCTTCAATGTAATGTAGTGTGTGTGTGTGTGTGAGTGTGTGCGTGTGTGTGTGTGGTCATGGCGACGGCCGACATGGAGACAGCATAGCAGTCTAGTCTCCATTACTCATGACCACATCTCTGAAACAAACTGCATCTTCACACACGAACAAGGAAGGAAGAGAGATAGAGGAACAAATGACCAACAAAGAGAAGCACAACATACAAAAGATCTTCTTACTTGACTCACCATTTTGCACCGACATTCACCAATCATGCAGGCAGAAATCCATCATGTACGAGGCAGAGAGGCCAATTTCTATTCTAGCAGTGGCCTCATTACACCAGAATGCAATGCAGCTATAAAACATTTTGCATAAGGCGTGCAACTCTCACTTCTTCTTCACTGGAAAAACTTTCCCTTTCTTGCCATTACACCGCTATCGCAATTGCTCCCTCCACCTACACATCAAACCTGCAGCTGAATGCAACAAGCTCACACCCATTCTGTAGATGTCGAAAGTCATTCTGAGAAATGCAGGAAATCACCAAACGAGGGAGAAGCTGAGAGACAGGTTGTGCGAGTGTTCGCACCACAAAACTCACGATAAAATGTTTCCTGGAATGCAGTGAACATCACAAATCACATCACAGATCATATCACAGTATCCAAAGGTGGATCTTTATGTTACATCATGTTCTACAAGGTGTGTGTTTGTGCCGATAAGCAAGGTAACAGTACGTTGGCAGATTTCACATTGAAGTTAGACGTGATGTCCTTGACGGGGGAAAGAGAGAACAACATGCACCTGCCAGCCACGCTAAAAATGTCTCCAGCCAAGGGACAAATGAACAAATGCAATGCAAACTTTTTCAGATATGCTTTTTGCTCATTGCTTCAAAAGTCAGAGAGCATCAGGTAAGGCACTGGTCACCGTAAGGTAAATCAAACCGAACTTTATTTATATAGCACATTGTGTACCATCAAATGCAATGCAAAGTGCTTTACGGTTAAACAAAACAGAACATCAAAGAGAAGAAGAATAAAACAGAACCTTTACTATCTTTATATCAATAAAACTGGTTGTATTTAAGCATGGGAACAACCATCTATACCTACATTCAAATAGTTTTTCATGACGGACTACATTTCTGGCCGCCACTGTACTGTAGTCTGTCACAAACAGAGTCCATCTGGCATCCAGGTAAACTCAAGCCAACAAAAAGGTATTTTTGAGCACCATCCTCACCCAGGACCGGTGAGTATAAGAGGCTGTAGGAGCATGAGGGAATGTGGGAGTAATCGAGACGTGGTGTGAGGAAAAAGAGCGCCATAAATAACCCGAGGCATGAGATGAAGAGAGGTGTGGTCTGAGCTGGTGTCTGGACTCTAAATGTCTACAGTGGACACTACTATTCACATGGACAAGGGGTCCCATTACACTAGGTTACACACATATACAAGGCCTGATTGATTATTATTATTATTATTTGTTCTACTAATTCTACTTGTTGGACGAGAAATTACTGATATCTGCTAAATATACCACAGGTGTAGTTTTGTTGTCTTGTTGTTGTTCATACAGCTTTGCAAAAATACCACAATTCAGCTGAGTATTGCAATATTTAATACTGTATGTGCTATCATTGTCATTTTAACAATTATGTTAAAATAAATTGGGAACCTTGAATTATATTGTTTTGAGTCAGTTTGTCACCCAATTTATCATATATGTTGTATATTTGATTAGTCTATTAGAAAATTAGCAGCACTTAAAAAAAACTAAATAAATTATGAGGCAAAGAAATATACAGTCGTATATTATGTACATGTGCATATTGTATATGAATATGTACATGTATATTGTGTATATGGCACATGTGCATGAATGGAGACTTATGGCAAATACTATATTACGTTCATGTGCATAAAAAAGTATTTTTTAATTTTGTACAGTAGTGCAAAGTATCATGATACAAATCATATCATGTGCTGTGATACGTATTCGTCAGGTCCTTGCCAATACACTGCCCTAGATGGTTAGCATAGTTTCTTGTTATAACCCTCTTTTGGTCAGAGGTCAGGTTCAGCTATACAACAGCAACCCTGCAGCTGGTAGGGATTTAATGTCTCGTGTAATGTAGAAATCTTATAAAATAATCCCAAAGTCAATATAGCGAAGACTCACTTTTTTGATATTATGGGTGGGAAAGAGGACAAAAATGGCATCAGCCAGTTGGCACTCTAAACAAGTCCCCCTACTCCATCCATGTCACACACACACACACACACACACACGGTCAGAGGGAGTTAAAATAGAATGGAATTCATCATTATCAAGAAACGATGGTCACTCAGCCTGTCCCATTCACTCACACTCACTGCAGTCAAGATTGAAAAAGCATGTGTGTGTGTGTGTATTATTAGGCTGCTATCATACAGATAATGCTCCAGGTGCTTATGTCAGTGCTCATTTGGTGATAATGACTTACACAAACATGCCACGTTTACCTTTGACACGCGACCACTGGTCTGATCTAATCGGTGCAGACATGTGTAACTCAGGCTGCATAACTAATCATGTACATTCATGTATCATGATTCTAGCTTCTACAATTAATAATGGTATAATATTGGCAATAAAAGCACATTTAATATAATTTAGGATGTGTACAACTGAAATAACTCAGATGTCAGAGGTCAGGATCGGTTACAGAGCTTCACTCTTTAAGCTGGTAGGGATTCAGTGTCTGGACACTTCAGCAGGACGGATGTTTGAACCCGTTGTCCAGGTCATGACTCTTGGAAAAATAAGGATCATAAATTTAGCCATAAGCCTGAAGCATTTAAAGCCCTATGCATAAAAACCTAACAATCAGATTGTTTCTTAGTCACTTTTTACTGAATGTACGTTCACTTGATCACAGCTTTTGACCAGAATTTAATTCGAAAATACAATACCTACTTCTTGAACCTATTCTTACAAAATTTAAAACATATGAATGAAGCACAAAAGGCACTTTGTGAAAGGATAGTAATAGGTAACTCATTTACAGACAGGACCATCTATATCTTAAATCTTTCAGTCTGCACAATGTTTTGGCATGCATTTGAATATTTCAAGCATTCATCTGAAAGTCCCATCCATAACGACTTACAGTGAGTGTGACTGTAAAACTTTTAAGCACTAGATCACAAGCACAAACAACCTTCAGCAGTGCAAAGCTCAGAGCCGAGTGCCTTGCGAAATAAAATGATCAAGTAAAAAAGATTTGCTAGGCAAACAAATAATGATAAAATCTGAGAGTAAACAAGAAAGATAAAGATAAAGATAAACAAGACAGGATGGAACGGGGCTCCACAAAAGGAGATTGTAAGCTTTTCTCCTGCTGGATTTCCCACTAATGACAAATCTCTTAAAAATGTTTCCTGGTCTTCCTATTTGGATTCTTGTCATCCTGGCTCCTCCACTTGTTTTGTGCATTGGAAAATGGATTTAAAAATGCCCATAATGCAGCTTTTGTGATACTAATGTTGTTGTTTAGCCCTTAAGTGACCAGACTGTAGCTAATGATGGCGCTTATTATAGGGATAGAAATAGAAGGGTGTTTTTTTACCAGCTGAATACAGGGCCTCGGGGCATGGCAGAAACACCCTTGAACAAACACTGGATCACAGCTGAACATCAGACAAACAGCTTCTAAGATAAGGTAAGGGAAGCTGGGAAGCAAGTGGTTCAATTAGCTGAAGCAGAGACAGACAGTGGCTACATTTACATGCACACAATAATGCAACTATTTCCTCTAATACTGCAAGTGAGGTAATGGCCCCATTAAGCTCTTTACACGACCCCATAATTTGACAACTCCCCGTATTAATCCTGTTTACGTGAGTGAAGCACTTATTTTGAATATCCAGAGAGAATTGTGGGGACTTCATGTTTTAGCTCTGCTGCTTAAAAATAAGTTAGATTTCATTTCAGTGCTTTTCAACTTTGCCATATGACAAGATCTTGTACATAAACAGAAACTTGTACTTATGTTGTTATACAGAACATAAACTTCCAAACTACAGAAGTGTTGACTCCTGCTGCTTGCCATCTTGGTCTAGACCAGTAACGACTACATTTCGTGCCATGATGAGCTGGACACATTTCATAGCTTGATCATGGTTTGAGAAATGTGAATTAAGCAACTGGTATCTGTTAATGCAAAGAAAAATCAAGTACTTCACATTACCATTACTGTGCTTACTTTAACTTGAGCATAACTGCATTAAAATAAGAGCATGGTCTACATGTTTATGCTTGCATGGGCTCTTAGTCATATTATTGCCATAACTGCATTATAATTGCATATCATTTTCCAAAAGGAGTGTGGGTTTTAATTTGATAAAAGGAAGAGTTACCATGGCAGGCATAGCAGAACCACACAATAAAGCCAGAGCTTAGGGCTTACAAACCCAGCCCTATTTCGTGTAACTTCTTAGAAATGAAAGATAATGGCCTGACAGCTTCCATGTGAGGCAAATGAAATAAGGAGCTGCATGGAGACACGTAGTAAAGAAGTCAGCTGCTAAGCTCCAGTGCAAACGTACGAGAACTGGTACAGCCGGCCCTGTATCTGAATTATAAACAGCTAAACAGGAATGCTACACATCCCTGGGGATGATGGCGAAGATGGAATGGGGAAGAGTGACCGGAAGAGCTCAGACTTCTGTGGAACCACTGTTTAACTCTTTAAGACCCGGGCAAGTTGCCCGGGTCTTAAAGAGTACAATTGTTTTTTTGCCAATGTTTGATCGATTTATTTTTATTTTGTTTACTATGATGTGTGCTAATACTGAAGGCAGAATACACATAAATGGATTTAAAGATATGTGATGTGTTGGTTGGCTGATTCCTTGGTGAGGTTACAAGTGCCAAGCCGCTGATCAGGCTGATTTATAGCATGTATGGTGAGTACTTTGTAATTTCTGCATGTCTCTGCGTAGCATTGCCGTTTCGCGTCACTGCACTCAAAACATTCACATGTTGTTGCCCAAGCACTGCAGGCAGACTCACAAACCCGACTGTTTCACTCCTGCCAGTCAAACAGTTAACATTCAGGAAGGGAGAAAACCGCCAGCCTGCCCCCGACCAAACGCCGGTACATTGTGGTTGCAGCTGGCACACTTTTTCACAATCTGCACGCTTATCTCGAAGCAGACAGTATGTTGGTTTTCTGCATTAAAACATCCTGACACAAAAATGTCTTCCTCTGAATCACAAGTGGTGTGAGTTTTTCCCCTTACTTAGCTTTCCCTCATCATCCAATTACTACTTAAGAGACCCAGCCATCATATGGTGTTTCCTTTCTACTCTATTAGTGAATGTGGAAAGCCACGGGCTAACACTGAGTCAGGTAGATGAAACAACATTGATTTTCTCCACTGTTAATGGCTATTGGATACAAGCCAAACAAGCTAAGAGGCAGGACTTCTCAGCAGCCACATTAGCTTTAAAGGATAATTCCGGTTAGTTTCAACATTATGTTCCTAGTGCTTGCCATCATGGCAACTGGATTCAACTGCTGGAGAAGACCCATGGGCACTGTGTGTGTATTTGACAGCAAGGCTCCCCAGCTGGAGCTCTGAGAGCTCTACAGTTAATGATGAGATATAATAAACTGTCATGATGGAAAAAACTAGCATAATACAGCCCAGGCTGAAAATATCCGCAATGAACCTTTATGAAAAGGTTACAGGTATGCAAACAGGAGAAATATTTAACAATCATGTGTCATGTTTGTCATGGGGGGTGACCACTTTTACCTCGTGCTGCTTTAGGGTTTCATCATAGTGTGCTGACTCTCCAAAGATAATAACTTAAAAGAAAAAGGACAAAGGTCCACACTCAAAAAAGACTGAAGCCACTTAGTAAAAGATTCTTGATTTATAACATGACGAACATGTTTCCGCTTCTGCCGCTTCTCAATGTCATTCAATACAATACTGAGGATACAAGTGCTTTAAATATGGACATCAAGTGACATCATCTCACACACACACACACACACACACACACACACACACTCACAAGGGAAGGTCATTAATTCATAAATAAATCTACATTTAGATGGAAGCAACTTTCAATTGAAAAATCATGGCTGAAGTGAATACAAACACAAAAACAGACAGAGGGAACACACTCCTGGATGAGTGAGGTACTGACTGCATACTCATAGCCTCCATCTAATACTTGATTTAATGCAAGAAAATTCACTCATTCATAGATTTTAATAGATTTTCATAAATCACTGATAGACTTTGACAAATAGGCCTGTTTTCATAAGACATTCTTTGAAAGCTTAGTTTGGTGAATTTGTTAATAAAGTACAATAAAGTACAGTATCCAGTGTTTCCCCTACAGTTGTACAGTTGTTGTATATAATAAGTTTCCGTTACTGTGCGCTCATGATCATTACATGAATCTGTTTTGAACATATCAACTCCTAGCCTACTGCCTAGTTGTCATTCTTGTGATTTGAACAAGTTTGGGGCACACAAATGTAATTTCCCCATAATTCAACTTGGCAAGTTATCACTGTATCTCAGCTTTATTAAGCCAGTGATAAAATCTATGTAATATGAGCATGGCCGTGCTCATCCTGCAGCAAAATTTTACTCTGATGCAATGGTGATTTTTTTTATACAAACCAAGCAAGAGGAAGTACAGCATGAAGCGTGCACAATTTTTTTTTTCAATAAATGCATCTTACTGTCTCTTTGTGACTGTTTTGTCATTAGTCTGCAATAAACAGTCAACAGAAATGTTAATGTAAATATGGGTTGCAGACCACCTAATGTGCCATTTGACCAAAGCCCGTGATGGCATTATGGCATTATGGCATTATGCCATTCTGCGCACGTGTGTTTAGGGGTTTTTCTGTGCATACCGCCAGGCCTGAAAAAAGAAAAAAGAAAAAGAAAAAACTGTATGACACAAATGATTTTGCGGAAACCTTTTAAGATTCAAGCCTGCTACTCACACTCTTTAGAGAGGTTCTGCTCTGTGGCTTGATTTTCACACTTTGCTCGGGGGAGTAACTTGTGCCTTCTCACACTTCTTCATGTCGAGGACTGAACTTGCATATATGAAATCAGAGTAAATTTAATTTTAATTTCTGTGTGTCCCTAGCCCACAGTTTGGGAGCCACTACAATTACTAGCTCGGTTAAAATGAAAGCCAGAGAGAACGAGCACAGCCCTACATTTGGTGAGGCGCCATGACTTTAAATGAGAATCGCTGCACGCTAACAGCCAACAACGCAACACTTAGGCTACTCAACTTAGTAGAAAGCCAATTTGAATACTTGTAAAAGCATTCTTTTTTTAGGAAAAGTATGATTAGCACTAAGTCATGTCTGCTGAGTTGTGCACATGGTTAAGAGTAGGGGGGTTATTACAGAATGTTTATTACAGGTTTTACCTAGATTTGGCATGAATGCTGTACTCTGGGATGTCAGAAGATGTTGGTGGGAAATGAAAATCAAGCCAATCAGAACTTGGACAATATCAAAAATCAGCCAAACGCTTAGAATTTCAAATTTGCATCAGTCCACACATGCTTTAGCAGCCATTTTAGGCAGCAGCCATTATTAGTGGCAGGGTGGAGGGCAGGGCCACAATACTGCCAACCAATCATAAGACAGAGGCTCACTGATAATGCATAAATGTTGCGTCACAGTTGTGTTTTTAGTTTTTTAGTTCATCGTATAAAACTGCCAAAAATTGGCCCAAATGTTGCATCCACCTCTAGGGGCAGAAAATCATTGTTGCTCTATACGGAGAAAAACTGTCAAGAGTGTTGCCCCTATGGCCACACCTCAATCAGTGAAGTCCCAGCAGGTTATTTTATCTTTGGCAATGTCAGATGCTGTGCAGTCAAAGCACTATTAGCTCTCCCAAGTAAAGATGGGTGATCCACTGTCACAGAAGCACCCACACACCCAGTGAGGCAGTGAAGCATGGACAGATTGTACTGACAAGGAGGTGAGCACTGTTTAGTGAAGTATCAGCCCCATGGCTAATAAGAGCTAATATTCTGCAAGTATAGAGGTCTATTATATATATGAAGTAAAATCTGTGTAGTAAATGTTAAGCATTTTGAATATTTTTACATGCAGTACATCCAAAGAACAAATATTCAACCCAGCTCTGAGACTTGACCTCAACATGTTAATGGTTTAGAAAAAGGGCCATGCTTTATGCAGATGACTGTTATTACTCATCAACGTTCCTCTCCACCTCCCTAGAAAATGTTAGTCACCGACATCCGGGAATGTTTGGAATGGTAATAAAGGATGGTTCCTTGGGTTACATGCACTTGGTGAGATGAATACAGCGGGGCGGCACAGTGGGCTGAGAGAACAGCTTGATCTCAGCAACATGCGATGCACATCCAACTACAGCCAAAGTGTCCTTGAGCGAGAAACGGAACGCCTGACCTGCTCACTGATTGTAAGTTGCTCTGGAAAAGAGCATCAGCTGAATGCCTAAACAGCTCCACTGTAGCACTCTACGGCTGAAGAGTATGTGAGCTAAAAAACAATGTCTATGTAGAGTACCGGTTGCCGAGTCCATTAGGCCATCTCTGTGCCTGAAGCACAATACAAACGAACCTGTGCTGTATTTAAAATAAATGAAAAATAAATAAATAAATAAAAATAGAAAAAAAATAAAACTGCACCACATTGTGCCCCTTGGTACTTTGGTTTCATAAAATCGAAACAAAACTGAAACCTGGTATCTTGTACCAGGGAAATAGGATACTGCAAATGAGCAATTGTATCTCTAAAAAGCACAACCACCAAATGTCCTGTTCCCTAAGAACATCCACCAAAACCCCCCTCCCTCCTCCACACACAAACACACACACACACACATGCACACGAGCATACACACAGAACCATTATTACTTCCTTTATCTGGTGTAACTCATCACAAGACATATTGTTCTGTATTGTGCTACTTGTATCCCAGGCTATGCACCATCCAGGGCAATTATTGGATGGCAGAATACATAGAAATTAGCTTCATGTTTGACTTGCCAAAAAGCTCATTATGAGGAGTTTGGGCTTGGCACGCAAAAGAGAATCAATGCAAAGTGTACCTCCATGATCATATATCCACTTCAGCTAAGACACATGATACATACACTGGCCAAAAAAAGGCTGAAAACAAACAAACAAACAAACAAACAAAAACAGTTCATTCTAAAATCATTTATATACAATTTGAGGTTGACATAAATGTTTATGGTGTAAATTTGTAGTATATATAAGAGTAGGTAGTATCAGACTAAGGTAATATAATAATATAAAGTTGTACAAAAGTTGTGATTCACAAAAATAAAGTTATGTAAGACATGTTATGTAAAAAAAAAGCACAAATGAGCTGAAAATATGAATAATTTTTGGATAGTTGTGCTAACTGTGGTTGTTGGCTTTGTGATGTTCATCAGTGATCATACTTTAGTCATATTTATGACTGAGTACGACATCATTAGTTAGACCTAACTCATGTCAGAAAGAGGTAAAGGTCCGAAGACAAAAGAAAAAAAAATGGTAAAGAGTTGGCTGTAAAATATCCACCATATGAACCTCATGTAGAATGATAGACAGCACCGTATTAAAAGAAGCTATGCTACTTCAAATAAAGGAAAATGACTGATTCGTAAATCCTCAACAATTCAGCAGAACAGATCCACTACATTTTAGAGCCATTGAATGGTTAACTTGTGTAAAGATTTCTTTTGTCTTGGATTGTATACACAGCTTGGAATATTTGAATAATGATAGTGAGTGCTATGGTCAAACAGTGTGAGTCACTGGTAAAAGCTCCTAAGCTCACCTTCTTAGGTTGACACTTTTATAATGTGAACTCATGATGTAATCATTTTCAATATTATATAACTTATTAAAGCTATAAAAAATATGGTATAAAAAAGGTGCAAATTCTTAAATGAATGCTCCTCTAATACAAGTGATATTTGCTTAGTTTTGATGTTGAATGGCTCTTGATGTTTACCAGCTGGAAGTCGCAGTTACCCACATTTGTACTGACCACAAATATCGCTGAAGAGCCCTAACTCAAACCAGAAAGTGACAAAGGCTCCAAGAAATGTAACTGTAGCAGACAGAAGCCTCATCTAGATTGGAGGAAGGCAGCTTATCCACAATGTGGTTTGGACATCACTCCCCAATTTCGGCAGCCTGTCAGCACAGTGTAGCTGAGCCGAGGCACATCTGCGCAGTGGCTCTGGAAAATGTTGCTCATGTGATTAAAAACTTTTATCTTACAGGGCCCATATGGCATCACCGAGAGGCGAGTGAAGGCTCTCCAGGTTAGCTCATGGCCGAAAAGCCGGGTAGGGTTTTTTTTTTAAATGGCCCGACAAAAGCATCGTTTAGCACTCCTCTACTTCACATATTTGACTACTTTTCTCAGACAGAAACAACTTAGCCATAACCAAAAACAGTATAAAGTTCCCATGGGGACGCACAGTCTGATCAGTGGTGATCTTTTCTGATAGTTTTTTATATCTTCTGTGATATTCCTACAATATTCCTATAGGATATTGTGTATAGTTAACCTGTAATATTTGTATAGTATCTAAAATTGATCACAGACTATGTAGGTTAGCTTGCTCTTCGTTAAAGTTTTGGCAGCCTAGCTAATGAGCGTATAATTAGCCTGACCAAGCAAACTGTAGCCAGTCATGGTTCATAGACGAACATGTAACGTTACGTTGTATCTTTCCTGAAGCCATACCTTTTGGTGTAAATTAGGTTTCTTCTCTCAGCTGTTGAATGGTCACCAGTGGTAAAAATGTATTCCTCTAGGTCTCACTCCGTCTTGACAGAAAACTCCACCAAGGGCTGAAAAACTTGCTCTTTCTCCGGTTTTCCCTCAGGGTTGCGCATCCACACTCACTTCAGGTATCACGGAAAAGTTAAACAACTCCACGCGTCTTTCGGGCGACCGTTTATCGACTTTTCATCGCGTGTCGCTCCCGTCTGTCTCACCTCGCCGACGGCTATGACTGAACATGAAAAGCAGGCTCGTCTCGGACGGTGACGCTGCTTTGTTATTCTGGAAGAAAACACTGAGGGGGCGGAGCGAGTCTCTCTCTCTCTCTCTCTCTCTCTCTCTCTCTCTCTCTCTCTCTCTCTCATTCGATGAAACCAGAATGGGTGGCAGAGATGGGATGCAAGTTGGCTAATTGGCTAATTCGAATGACTAAGAAACAACTTATCG
>OMLF01020662.1:8227-24403 GCA_900302615.1 Holocentrus rufus
TCCCCTTTGACACTGGCTGGAGGTCTTCTCTCAAGTTTGACTCAGGGTCTAAGAAAGAGACTGAATATGCAAAGGAAAAAAAAAAACAAACTGTAGACTTTCTTCCATTCCTTTTCGGAATATCTCCCAGGCCCCGACCCCTCCAAGTATCTGACTTAGATGTATAAAGTCCATTTATACAGAGGTATTTATACACTATATTATTAACATATGTATAGTAATCATTACCGTGTACATATTCCAAATAGAACACTGCCAGCAACACAAGGCACCTAACGTGCTCTTTCTAAAAGAGATATGCATGTATTTATTTATTTTTGTTCCACTTTTTATTTTTATTTTTTTCTGTCGCATGTTCCACACACTCTGCAACTCATCGGGCAATCAGGTGTGATCTTGGCATGCTTACAGACTACTGTAGCTAACAAGTCTCCTTTTATACAAACTCCTCCCGCTTCAAAGGGACAGAGCTACTTGAAAAAAAACACAAAACAAAAAAAAAAACTCTTTCCAAGGCATTTCTACCACTCCCAAAATACCTTGATGCACACAGCTTTGAAGCTCCATCTTTTCAGCGATGACAAAAGACCCCCCCACCCCGTGCAAAATGTTAAGCAGTTAACAAACTGGCTGACGAAAATATCTCTGTTTCTTTTCGCGTGCCTACTGTTAGTACACCGCATTGCCACAACTGTTCAGAGGTATTTCAAATCAGAATCCTGTTCAATTCAAAATGCAGAAAGTAATAATATCAATATGTGCAGACGCTGTGTGAGCATCCCATAGCACAAGACTTTTTTTGTCAGTCTGTGAAAGCAATAATGACGACACAGTACAGGAAACGAACTGAAAATCACGGTCTGGAGACGCTCCGGAAAACACTTTTCTACAACCTGAGCTAAAAAAAAAAAAAAAGAAAAAAAAAAGGAAAAGAACAACTGCCTACGAGATTTCATGTTGTGAAATTGATTTGCCTGCAAATGTCAAACTCAAAATGCTGTCAAGATTTGTATGTTTACTTTTCCAGCTCCTCGTCAACTTCCTCAACACAAAAATGTTCAAAGACAATTGACAAGTTAAAAGAGAAAAAAAACATCATGCTTAAAAAAAATTGTGTATTTAGTGTAGTTTTGAAAACATAATGAGACCAAAATATATAATTACCATGTAACCAACTGCATTGTATCAACTTTATGTAAGCATGGCCATGTGGTATTTAAGACTGCTGGACATGAAGCTAACACCATGGATACTTTTCATAGCTGGAGGGAATTATGACTATCCCACACAATAGGTTTTGGCTCAATTCTGTTGTGTACGCATGCTTTAGGTCTTCCATTATCTTCTTGAAAAATTTTGTAAAGAAAAAGAAAAAAAAAGACATCATTAACATGGTACCATCAGAAAAAAAAAAGTACAAAAAAATGCTCATGTTTTGGGCTGAGCAAGAACCTCAGCCTTCAATAGCCTTAGCTTTATTAGCCTGCTCTAGCCTTTACAAACGACATATAAATCCTAAAGTACATCCAATGCAAGAAAATAATAAGCTTTTCTACTGTCCAGAGATGTAAATGTGTTGAACCATTTTAAACTTTATAAGGGTGAACTGCATGACGAAAAACGAATTAGTCATTTTAGTTTTCTAACATACCTAACACGAATTCAAACACGAAGCTCATGTATTGCATGGAGACTGCACTTGACAAAACTTGTAAAAGGTCTCAGTCAACTGTGTGTGACTTGTATTGATATATAAGGTACAGCGCATAACTCACCAAGAGAGATTTAGAAATAACGGTTACACCTATTTTTCTAAAATAGAATATTTAATTTGCCATTATTTTTCTATGTACCTTATTTAACCGTGTTTTTAAAAACCCCTGATGTTAGAATGGTGTGAACTGGTTATGGGATGATGATGATAAAAAAAAAACTGAATAAGAAGGTGATAAATGCAATGCATATCCTCTAAATGTAGCAAGCAAAAGATTTCACTGACAGTGGGTGTTGCATTTATGTTGTTTCAAATAGTTTGGTTTGAATTGATACTGCACATTAATTTTCATATCATTTCTTCATCCTCCAGCGCGTACAGACTTTCCCAGTGTTGACTCTCAGCTGAATAAAACGGAGTATGCAGAGTATTGAAAGACTTTACTGCCATCTAAAGCTGATGATACCTGTGCAGTTTTTTGGGGGGGACATTTCGGGCAAAATTTGCTGGCATTTTTTTCTGCCAATATGCTCTCACTGAAGAATTTGTATTTGAAGAATTTGAACTGAATTTGTCAGTTGGAAATCTGCCTGAGCGAGATCAGCGAGCAAGCTTTGCTGGCAACAGTTCAACGTCAGCCAATCAGAGACATGAAAACTGGTCAGGTGACCTGCCCTATTCTACCACAAAGACTTCAAATGACAATGGCACATGGTGCAAAGTGGTTAAAAAAAAAAAAAAAAACGTATAAATATCGAACAACAAGTAATAGTTGTTTTTATACATTAAGCGAACTAGTTGTTGGCTCGTAAGCTTCAGTGCTAGTAGAAAAGGTTATAAAAGAGGTTTTTCTTCATTGTTAATAAAAATACGTGAGCCTATAAAACATGGAAAGAAAGTGTAGTGAATAAATTTGAGGGAAAAAAAAAAACATGATTACCCTTCCAAGAGAAAAACTGAGACCAAAATGCCAGCAATGGCAACAGTCTCTGCCAGTTCATCCATTTCCAACTGTCAAATTTGTCAGTACAGTATCGTTCATACTGAATGCCCTTTGCAAGCGAATTTTGCCCTAAATTTGCCCCCCAAAATTGCCCATCTATCATCATCTTAAAGCATGTCTGATTTCCATATTTTCCCCTCAACTCCAAACCCTTGACTGGAATCCCTCTCCTGCAGAACAAATGAAATGGTTTGTAACATGTGAGAGGAATGATGAAACGTCTGCTCGGCTTTTCAGATGTCAAATTGAAGGAAAGTTCATTTTATTTTTCCTCACAATCCAGTAAAATTTAGAAGTCAGAGTTAATCCTGAGTTTAAGTGTCTGGTTCAGATGGACCAGATGAAGTGTCCCAGAAACCTTTTCCCACACCAGGACAATACAAACGGGTTGGTTCCAGCAAGGCTGTTTCTTTGATAAGCTTTCTTTCTTGAGCACAGATGTAGAACAAAAGTTGCTAAAGCCTAACTTGATGTGTCCAATGCCTGAAAGAGTTGTCTACTGAACTTTCATGGGATTTGCAAACTTTTGCACAGAAATTAGAAAACTTGCTGTACTGGATTATAAATGTCACTTTTTAAATCTAGTGCTGTTCACAATTGTTTTTATGCATTTTTTAAATGTTTGCCACTGTATTTTATACAATGCAACACTTAACAGCTAATTTGAATGTTTCCGTTCTTAACTATATTTAAAGAAATGAAATATATTGTGTAAATAGACTGAAAAATTTGCGCAATTGTATAAATTAATAAACAGAATGCATACTGAATATAAAAATGGTTTATTGTGAATAACAAAATTCGAGTTTCCTACAACATGGAGCACATATAGAAGTTGAGTGATTAAAAACTCTTGCTGTGTTTATACAGAAATGTGAAAAAAAAAGTTCATTATGGCAAAAAAAATGTTTTTCTGATTGGCAAACTGTAACAATTTGTGAAGATAACTAGATGACAACATGCTGCTAGACCTCAGTATTATTAGTCATGGTTATCAGTGCATTTTTATATCAGCACAGTGTCACTTTGGCTAAGTAGCATGTCATCAAGTTAATATGCATATCTAGACTGTTTAATATGTTATATGTTCCATAAAAGGGAGGTACACCTTATTTCCTGTACAAAAAGATAGTATCATGGTCACATAATTAATGCACATGAGAAAATGCAGTCTTCAGTCAACATCAATTCCTCAGGCGTTCAGTGTATAAGTAATAAACTTATCTGTAAATGTGATGCTGTCATTAGTAGTACGTTAAATATCTTTACTGGTTCACTGGATTATAGACATTCAGAGACTAATGGCACAAGAGGCATCTTCCTAATAATCCTCTCTATCCTTAGCAAAGCGGTTCATTCAGCATTAGCATTTGGCGAGTTTCATTCCAAAATGATATATTTGCCATTTGGACATTGTTAATTCCTCTTACTAAATATATGAGAGCACAGTATTTAAAACAAATTAGATAACTTGTTATGGACAGTTCACATTTTGAGTCCTTGAGTTCTGACATTGATAACTATTCAATAGTCTTGATTCCCTTTATTTTAGAGTTACAAAACAAGTAACTTCAGTTATTTTTTATTTCTAAAGTAGATACAGATATGGCATTTTGGAATAGACCTCTATATTTACACAAATGCATACATCTAGCGGTGTTGACATGATCTTCAGCACATCCTTGTGCGTCATACAAGAATAAAGCGTTCCAGCAAGCAAGCAAACAAGCGAGTAGTTTCCGGCTGCGGCTGACGGTCACCCGGTAAAATAGGCCTGGCCTCCACTTTGCGCTCCTGTGAGGCGGCAGGCCAGAATCCACCACCACTGATTGGTTTGTTAAATGCCCTGGCCTCGTGGCGTAGGTGTTGGGTAGACACTTAAATGGCCATCGTGCACAGGATAAACTGATAGAAAAGGAGGGCGAGAGAGAACAAATTAGATTTAGAAATCAGCTACAGGACCTTGGATGACAGGAAAGGTCTTCGGAAGCTGCACTGGACAGCCAGAGGCAACTCAAATCATGTAACGCGACGGCAGCAAGCTGAGACTTACATCATCATATGCGAAGTTGACACTTCCCTGTTGCATAGCATCCCTCCGTCTGAAGTTGTCTGCATGAAAGAGAGAGTAAACAGTCACGGCAAAGAGTAATCAGGATTTCAATTACACTTAGTAACCAGCAACACCTCATGAGGCAGCGTTACTCACCAAGGCGATCTTAAGAAAGCAACACAGAATGTCACAGTACGTGATCGATATCAACAGAAATGGGTCACGAGTTAAGAAAACAGGATGCAATTTTGCTATCTAATGCAGGCAAGAAAGAGGAAGAGGGACAAGTGCACCTGTGAGAGCCCTGAGTTTCACACAGCAGGCCACGTAGTCGTCAAAGTAGATCCGTCCATTCTTGCTGTAGCGCTTGATGATCCCGTTCAGAGCCTGAGGACTAATTCTGTAGCCTGTTATATCACAGTGAGATATAAAAAATAGACATGTTCTTCACTTTCTCTTGACCAGTGCAATCAATTCAATTCATTAGCTGGCGATTCTATTTATTTAATTTCTTGTTTTTGGAACATTTCAGTTCAATTCAGGTATGTAAAACCATGATTCAAGTTAACCATTTGATGGAGGCAGTTTTGGCAAAATATTATATCCACTAATTATGACACGGATGCATGTACTGGCCCTCCGCTCTAAATTTTGAGGAAAATCTTCAAATTTGAGAATCAGTCACATATTTCATAGTGCCCACTACATTATGCCAGGTTATACTCCTGTTTAGTCCCACTCTGCTATATAGTAAAGCATGTTCAACAGCAGTCTACTGAAATGATGCATGTGACTCTCACTGCCCCATCAACTATAAAAAGGTTGATAAAATTTAAGACAAATCGCCCCAATCGCCATAGACGAAACCCTAATTGACTTGTGTTAAGTCTAATTAAGTGTCATTAAGTATCCCAAATGTCATTAGACACGTTATTACAAGTCATTAAATATCCATCATGTTAAACTGCTCAACACACTCACCCATAGCGTTGATTGCCTGAGTCATCTCGTGAGGTTCGACGGTTCCGCTCCTGTCCTGGTCGAACATCAGGAAGTTTTGCTTCCAGCTGTTCAGGGCAGTAAACAGCTCCTTGAACTCATTAAAGCCCATCTTGCCTGTAAAATCCCTCTGGGGAGAGTCTGATTAAGTTTAAATAACCACTCAAGAGAATTAATGGCATGGGGAGGAAACAGGTTTGGGTTGTGTTTATGCAGCAAGGAGCATTGTTGAAGTCACAATAGTAGTATGCACACGCCCAAGTTATAGTATAATGTCAAAGTATGTATGAATGCTTTTATGAAATGAGGAAGTACCTATAAATGTTAACAGTGGCATGATATTCACTGATGGCATCAACCTTGAAAACTAATAAAATATCTTATTATGCTGAAGATTCCTCCAGGAAGATTACACGCCCTTGCACCACAAACTATCATCCCATTATTGTTTCTTGGAGCTTGTTGCACATAAATGATGAAATTAAATTCATTAACACGAAAGGAGCTCAGTGTCCTGCAGGTGACACCACCAAGAGAGCAAATTCAGTCGCTCAAATCAAAACCAAAGGCAGCTGTGCAACAAGGTCTGCACATTTTAGGGCTGTGGCTATGTTCTGATGCATTTCACCGGCCCAAATAAAAATAAGAAATCAAAATAACAAAAGCGAATTAAACATTTTAAATGATCACAAATACACGGTCTTTAACCAATTCATTTATATCAATTCATATGTGCATTTTCCTTATGGACAACATTTGTAAAAGTGCTGTTGAATGGATTCTTAGGTGGTTATTTTTGAGGAAATCAAATCGGAGGGACTGACTCCTTGTCCTTACTTTTAGCTACTCAACTACTAGCCCTGGGGTCATCCATCCTGTATCCAGTGCAGCAAGAACAGGAAGGAAAGGAGGATAGCATCATCACTACATTACATACTGTTTAGTGGGTAAGTGAAATAATGACATTTTGGAAAATGGCTGAACTATCCCTTTAAATGAGAAACAGAATGCAAGATAGTGAAAGTATTTTTTGCCTAAATAAGCTGTCAAAAACTTCAACTTACCAACAAGGGGAAAAAAAACTGGGTACTCTAAATACAGAATTGGTATAGAAAGGATACATCCAGCATTGCAATCATGATCCTGCAGGTCTCCAGGCTGAAAGCTGTGGTGGAGATACAGGATTAACAGTAAATCAGCAGTAAATGTAGTTCACTCTAAAATGTACAGTAAAATAGCACCATAATGGCCACAGTGGCAGCTAGTGGCAGTTAGTAAAACAGCAGCCTGCAGCAGAGAGTCACTTCAGTGTCACAGTTTTTACACACACTTTCTTTCCACTACCACTGTATTATATAAGATATCCATAGCTTATAATATGCATTCTGTTTTTTTATATCTACAAGTGTGTGATTTAGATAGATAGATAGATAGAGCCTGTCTTTGCCTTAAAAATTGTTGATTGATTGAACTTAGCGCAGAATTAACACTGTAACCAGTAATCAGATAAAGGGGGATCATAGGATTAGGGTCCAGTGGAAAGGAGATTAGTACTATTTAACTTACGAGTGTAGCTGCCACTGATGCCACTCTGGGTCAGACACTTCTGAAGCTCCTCGGCATCAATCTCACCATCCTGTACAGAACAGTCAGTGGGATCATACATACGCTGAATTAAGCTACTCAAAAATGAGAAAATTCGTAACTTGTAGCAGCTCTAAAGCTAAATGACACATAACCTTCAACAATATGCAGTCTAGTTGGACAGTATTTTTTTTTTTTTTGTATAAGATTAGTAAACTTCCATGAAACATGATACAAAAGCAGTGTACTGTTAAAAATCACAGCATAGCCGATGCACTTGCTCACCTGAAATAGTTTCAAAAATAAACCTGGCTACATCTTATTGACCTGTTGAGTTCATAAGAAATGAATGGTAGTGGATGCCTAGAGCTGATATTTTATCACCTCCATAGCTTTTCAATGTATTATGTTCTGTATATTTAGTGCATACAATAGTATACCTCTTCTGAATACTAAAACACAGCAGAACCAAATTAGTTTATTGTACCAGGCCGTTGTTTATAACTTCAGATGGCTGCAAAAAAAAATAATTTCTTCTGGGAACAGAGCAAAAGGGCTGCCTTGGTTGCAGCAATTATGAAGTGAAAATTGGGACTTCTTCAAAGGCGCTCTTCTATATGTTTAAGGATTTGGCCTGATGGCCTGCTACCCAGAAGTTTATACACACTCACCTGGCCTGCTATGGCGGTGAAGTAACCCCACATTGGATCACTGGCAGGTGGGGCCTGGGCACCGAAGTTCGCTGGATAGCCTCCTCCATAAGGTTGATACCCTCCCTGAGGTGGTGCACCTCCCATAGGCCCCATAGGCCCTGGCATGGGACCTCCCATGGGTCCACCCATGGGGCCACCCATGGGCCCTCCTGGCATTCCTTGGGGTGGCATCCCCTGAGGTGGCATGCCTGGCATTTGTCCATACTGACAGAGAAATAAAGAATCTACGTCATGCAAATAACTCTCCAGTTTGTAGAACAGGGTGTGTCTGTTATTAGAATGCACACAGGAACTGCTGGGCTAAGTGCAGCTACCTTAACAAAATTAACTTGTATTCAGTGCTTTAAACATGTTGTCATAAGGTTCATGCAATTTCATGTATGTTGCGCTATGGAGCACTTCCTGGTAGGCTTATTTATGTGAGGCAATATCAAAGAGCAAGGGAGTTAAACTGATTCATATTCAAAAAACTTTATTGATCCCCGCAGGTAAATTGCTTAAGGCCACTTTCATATCATAAAAGTTACTACTGAGAGGCTAAAGTCGACTGCCACTGATTGCTGTTCCTATAAAATATTTCGTTGAGGTATTTCATCACGGAAGAGAAACTTCCTAAAATCAAGAGTAGCTGTCACATTTACAAAATGGCAGTTAGCCCCCTATCTTCATGACACATTGTTAAAGCCCACTGAATTACAGGTGACACATTAAAAAGCCCACCAATTTACAGGTAAAACACTGAAAAGTCTCTGAACGTACAGGTGACACATTAAAAAGCCCACAAATTATCAGGTGAAACGTTTAAAAAGCCAATCAATTTGAAACTGAAACCTTGTAAACGACCCCTGACTCAAATCTGAAACATTAAGACAAACCGCTAATTTACAGCTTAAACGTTACACGTAGCATGTCATAAAAGAAGCAGACGTTGTGGTATCGACCTTATTATAGGAAGTTAGGAAAAGAATGTAACTGAACACCCTTTCCTGAGGTAAGGAAAAGGAAATCCACTGGAAACAGACCCCAGGCCCCCAATTTTGCGTTATGTAACCACTCCTAAAATAAAAACTACGAGCTGCACGCTTACTCACCCCGCCGTATCCACCAGGAAAAGCCATTTGTGAGAAATTGGATAAACTGTTACAAAAGAACAGGTGCAACAATGTTTAATATCTTAAAGTTTAACTGGTACTGACACTCGGTTAGTAACTTCCTATACGCCTGTACAGTTGCTACATCACATCCGAGAGGTTTAAAGCTGTCGGAAGTGAATTGACTGATAGTGCAGGTAGCCAATGGTGAGGAAGTATAAAGAACACCCGCCCACCGTCATCGCTTCGGCTGTGTTGCGTTTAACAGCTCCTCGTTCATTCCTGCTTTTTAATTCGGAAGTTGAGTTTCCAGTGCATTCAGTGTGGTTTTTTTTTGGACTGGACTCTCCAACGATGTTGGCTATGTTGGCTATCGTTCTATTTTAGAAATCGGGTGGCACAGAGCTCATTTAAGTGAAAAGATGAAAATACTTCAATGTTAATTAATTTATCAAAATCAAATGTGGGTGGCAACTAAACATTAAAGAAACATTGAAAATAGAAACATAAAATAGAATCAATCATTCATATAGAATGGCAATTAATAACTTAGAACAGCAGGCCTACTTTGTCCTACTTTGTCAACACTAATGACAAAGCTCTCACACTCTCTATCATATAAACGTCGCATCTCAGGAATTTCATACATCTTCATATCCCATAAATTAGTATCAGCTTCCGATTATTTCATCCCATCATTAAACGTGTTTTCTTGGTGTGTACTTTGGGGGGTCGTAAATGCGTTTGCAGCGGGTATTTTCCATATTTCCGACAGTTTTTGAAGGTAGCATTAGAGGCAGAACACACTGTACAGATAAGATATGTCACTTTTTTGAAGACGCATAACTTGCACAGGCCCGAGGAAACGAAATAAACGGTGATGGTGGAAGATAAGCCTGTTCACTGAATTACAGATGTCAAGAAACTGCGATATTGCAAAATGCATGTTTTTTGCATGGAGGTTCCAAAGTTTTGTACAGATTTTTTGACCTTTGGCATTGTTTTGCCTTGCCTGCAAAACTCTAAGTCACCACTAGATGATGCTTTTGAGATTATTCACGTGGGTTGGCAAGCTGAATGCTCATAGATGTGTATGTTGAAATATAATAGATGAATAATATGCATGGCTCTATTTACTTTATATACAGGACTACTGTGCTCAAAAGTCCATATATTATTATGAAATTAATAATAGGCCTGTGTTAAATTGTCAACCAGCTTATTATCTATCTTCTTTTCAAAATCTATAAACTCTGACAGTGTACAAAATAGTGTACAACAGAAATGAATGAATATGGCATCCTCTGCCTACAGAAAATGTCTCTTTACTTGGAGATTATGTCAAACCATTGAAAATACACACGAGTACAGAGTAAAATTAAGTAAAAAACAACAACAAAAAAAAACAGTTTTGAAGTACCTACTACCTACCTACTGACTGAATGCTGACTGACTGAATGCTGAAAAGTTTGATGTATGTGTGAGGATAAATTATTTTATTGTAGACAAACTTTTTCAAATTCATTTCATAGGAAATATCTTACTTTGTATCCCGCTTTGCCTGTCTGCTGTAAGTATTTACTTTAACAACCCTGAATAGAGAAAAAAAGAAAACTTTCCAAGTCCAAACTAGTCAACTGTGAGAACAGGCAATCAGATCCAGCACAAGTGGACCATGATACCAGCCGCCTAACCTCAGAGGTAATGTACTGAAGCTTGAACTCTCCTCTACTGAAAATAACACATGGATGTTACATGGAATTGGGTCTTTTGCTGTTTATGCTGTTCACTTAATGCCAAATATTTGAAATATTTTAAGTTCAGATTGTGGTGAGAAATGCTTCCCCTAGTGTTAGTGAACGCAGCCTCAGGCCTGACTCCTCCTCCAGTCAGTTTCCCAATCAGGGCAAGACTGAAGCACCTGGTAGTCCTTGTTCTCCCTCTCTTGTTACTGTCCTGGGTCTGTGCTGTGGCTTGTTTGGAGGTTTTCCTCTGTGATCTGTTGCATGGCTGAGCAAATTCTACGAAGCCTATGCACGCTGCCTTATGTTTGAAAGTGAGATTGCTGCTAAAATATTGTCTATTTTAGCTGTCCTACCCCCCTTAAGTGATCTTGTGTGTTTGTACCCCCATACAGAGGTGGTGAGTAGGGTCCTAATATTTGAGTTTTACCCTGCAGTGTGGTCACCCCTGTCACTTCCTATTTTTCCTCTTTGGTCGGTCCACTTGCTGCTGTATTGTTTTACTGGTTTTTGTCCCTTTTTGCTGTTTTTTGTTTGATTTTGTCACTCTTTTGTTCTAGTTTTGACTTTATTGAACCAACTGGGTTTTGTTTGGTTAGTGATTCCCTTTTCTTTCCAGTGGAGCCGAGGGCCACGTTACTGATGAGGTGAGGTCCCACCACTGAATGCATGTGAGTAAAAGAGCACACAGATGTAGTGACTCCAATTTTGCTGTGAGGAGTTCTGTGTTGCACCGTAGGTGAGTGACAGTAGCACCCCTGGGCACTCCTCAGTGTAGTCTCCCTCTCCACAAGTGACCTCAGATCACTGTTTCCCCTCTTTTCTGCTTCTGTTATATTATGGACTGGTCATTTTAACTTTACCTGAAATATTAGATTTTTGACTTGGGCCTTTTTAAACTTTAATTGTAAAAAATATATATATTTTATCCTCTTCGGAAGTCCAGTTTTACTGACTGCTAATCTTGTGATTGAGATTCTTTTTTCTTTTTCTGCAGCTCCAGTCTCTGCTTATTTTTGATATTTCAATAAAATATATCTTTTTTAAAACAGGACTCTTCCTGGATCGTAACTTACCTGGATGCCTTGTCAATTCCAGAGTAACAGACATAGTTATTGGTAGAGTAATTCCTGGGGTGAAATTCCCCAGGTGGCGCTGTTGGCCACTTTTTCTCAGCAGTTAGTCACTTTCCCCCCTTTCTCCTGAATGCACTCACCAGAAGAGGAATATTTAGAAGTTCAACAATTAGTGGTGAAATTAAGTGAACACTAGCGGGTACACTATTAAAGAGGGTCTACTTATTATTTGTTGATTGATCAAATTATTCATTTTATTTATTCATTTACTTAATTGATGAATTGGCAGAGGTACCAGGATAACACAGTAGCATCACTAACAAATAAATACATTTTATTACTTGCACTGTCATTGTGATCCTTAACACCACAGGCAGAAAAAGCATAACGATAGTACTTCAGCATGTTAGTTTGAGCTTTCTGGATGTGCTGTGTGTGAGTCTAATTCGATAAAATATCTGTGATCAAAGGTGCTCACTTGATAACCCCAGTGACACACCCAGCCCTCGCACACCCAGCCCTGCAACGATGAGATTAGCAGGCTGGTGCATGTTGTTGCCCATCTGACCCTCCTTTAGATTTATGACAGCACAGTCTGATGTCCTGTGTAGTCACCATTGGTGGTTTGGGTTTATGTGTGAATGGTCACCCTGTATTATGGTTCAAGGGACTGTTTCATCATCTCGTTTAATGGTGGCTGTATTTACATAGTGGGAGTGGTAGGAATAACATTTATTCTTTTCATTTTTTTATGTTTTTTTTCAAAGTGTAGCAGACAGAAATGCCGCCGGCGACATAAATGTGCACACATGTACTGTACCTCCAAAAAATAAATAAATAAATAAATTAGAAAACATCGGGAAGCCTCAGCACGAACCTGTCGCAATCAAATGGTCAGATATCTGGTTTAATTCAGAAAGGAGGAGAAAAAGTAAAGTGGATTAAGATAAAATAACCCAAGACCAAGCAAACTTTGAATTTCTGTAATAAGGTTGCAACAGCAAGTTCAACATAATAGAGAAAAGGGTCCCAGAGCTGGTGGAAAACTCCACCGAGGAGTGCAAGACACATCTTAAATATTCATTTTGTGTGAAATCCATTATAAGCTTATGTCCAAATGGAGGTGAGTCCTTGATCCAATTAGTATATTTTCTCTCCCAGCAAAGGTTAGGACATTAAATAGTCGTCTCCTGTTACCATTTCTAATTTGACCACCTGGGAGACGCAGCAGTTAACTCATAGGCCTCATTTAAAATTGAACTCCAAAAACAGTATTCAGATCTTATATAATATCCCTCCTCTATTTCTGTACCTTTAAACATGACAATACAGTGAATTGAATTACCTTACTATATTTCACATATAAAACATTGTCCAGATGGAGTAGTAGTCTTTGTTCTATTGCAGATGATATAGGATTGTCATATATGGTACCATTAACTGCAGTAGTAGTAATATTATATAGTTGTATTAATGATAGTAGCAGTAGTAAAAAGTAGTTGGAATAGTATCCTGCTGCACTGGTGAACATGTCAGACTTACTGTGACTAGTTGATGGGTAAAATAATCATGAATCACTTCCTGAGGAAGAGTTGAGAAATGGAGAGAATGAGAAAATGAGTGAAGATATGAATTTGAACCTTTTTAATAGCAGCCATAGCAGTGTTAATACTTAAAGGCCGAGTAGTAGTTATAGTAATATGCATAGTAGTATTAATAGTAGTAATAATAGCAGCAGCAGAAGTAATAGTGGTAATAGTGGTACTTGTCATAATAGCAGTAATGGCAACATTGATAGAGTAGGAGTATTATCTTTGCACAATCCATGTTAAGGTGCTGCGACATTGGGTAGAAGCAATAGTAATATTAGCATGAATAGTTTTAGTAGTAGTAGTAGTAGCTGTGGCAGTAATACTGTATTAGTAACAGTGGCAGTCTGAGTTGCTTCAGTTTTATCTTTGCACAGAGATGCAGGGCAGGATAAGCTCCTGCTACAGAAACAGACAGCAGTAAAGCCCTGTCTCCACTCCACTGACCCGTTTCCAACATGAGTGATTCCCTCATCGTTTCCTAAAACAACCGTGTTAACTGTCCAAGTCCACAGCTATTCAACTTCACGCCAAGAATGCCATTATAGTTTTCTCACTTACGCCGTGTCTGCTGGAACCCAAACCCTGCCTCTCTGTTTGACAGAGAGAATAAACACCAGGCGCTTTCCTCTGTAGACCGTTACAATGTGCTTATACCATATTCCCAGATTCTCCAAATCGCTGCAAATGTAAATATCAAATATTCATTGTTGTGTATATACACTGCTATCTGATGATGTTCTGTTAGTGACAATACGCCTGTGACACATGCTGACTCAGTGTGGATCAGGGCGGAAAGGTTGCACAACAAAACTTATCCTCATGCAGAACTTATTGTCCATGCAGTATTTTCTGGCTATGCATTTAATCAAGGCTACATGCAAAAGAAAAAGGCTAAATGATCTAAAATGGATGACAGTAGCAAAGATCATGGCCTCATGCTTTTCACTCCCTCCTGTGCAGTATCCCATTTATGTTGGGAGATGCAGTTTACAGAAATGACAGCTGTTGGAACTTGCTATTCCTTTTTGATTCAAACCTTAAATTTTGTTTTCACACATTGTAGCCCAGGGTGTGACTTCCTTTTTGAAACACGTGATTTTTGATGACCACAAATCTTTTACATTTCTGTTACCATTGAAAGTACTGACTAAAGCACCATGTAATGAGTCACTAACCAGTGCACATGGTGACTGGGGTTTGAAGGAAAGCACAACTTCTTCAAAAAAGCTGTAAATAACTTTGAAAGCATCACAGACAGACTGGTCATAAAACACCAGAATTAGGTGGCTTTTCATGTTGCAGTCTCCTTGGTCAGCAGTCTGGAGGGCAGTGAAGTGCTGACTGAAAATTTTGATGTCTTACGTCTCCACAACTTCTATATGTTCTGGTGTTGAATACAAGATGCCTTTGTTTAGCAACATGGCCAAATTGATAGAGGTTATTTAGATTTTATCTTTTTATTAAGAATAAGAGGACAAGTTCATGCTGTTTGAAGCTCATTGAAGGCTAAATAAAAAAAGTCAGTCCAGAGTTGAGAAAAAATAGATCATTGTTGTGAGCACTAGAAACTAAGTCAGACAAGTTTTTATTTGTGGTCGTCTACACATTATCTGATGAACTTAATCAAAATGTTTTATTTCTGGTTATCACAAAAGACAGGGTGTCCTTTTTCCAACTATGAAGCAAAAAACTACACTGAAATTTTCCCACATCTTTTCCTGCCCAGTATATGTTGACTAGCAGTTATTGCATGGGTTTAAAACATCTTAAACTCAGGCAAAATAAAACTCAGCAAAACTTGGCTGATTTTCTCCTCCTCTTCAGTGAATGGAGTCTCTTTCAGTTTTATAAATTAATAGGTTATACATTTATAAACTTTGCTGAAATTCATCAGATATGTTTGTGATTCTTACAAATAACTGATAACATGATATGCAGTAAAGATCAAACAGTGCACCGCTTTATTGGAAGGGCCTCAAACAGGATGAATTCATTTCATTTTACCTTAGTTAATGCTTTAATTAATGTGTTGTTCATGCATGAGGTCATAAAAGAATTACACTGTACTCATTAATTCCTGATGATTCATGAGATGTAGTAAATGCATGAAGTGACAAATTTGTATGCATGAATTCATGCTATTTCATGTACCCTTATTGTTAAGTGTTACCATAATCAAAAACATTTGGCATCATGTTGAAAAATTACAAAAATTTCATTTAACAGTGATATGCAAAGCTATCTAAAAACAAACCAGGCCTGACTCAGCCCTCGTATTTCAAACTTTATTGCACATAAAATCTATTACAATGGAAAAAGAGGGATAAAGTAAAACAGTGGAGAAATGGTTAAATGGTTACATGGTTTTATTTTGAATAATATGATAATGTACATGAAAACACTCCATATGAAATAATACATGGTCACTACATGGATTTCCTACAAAATTCATATATATTAACATGAAATGAGCAGAAAAACAGAGCCTACCTAAATCTAGCCACGACAACCAACCAACCTAAATCACAACCAACAACCAATCACAGAGCGGAGTGATGAAATACAAACATAAGCCAGCAAAACGAAACACAGAACACTAATAAAGACAA
>OMLF01020666.1:0-18161 GCA_900302615.1 Holocentrus rufus
CTGCAACCCGCCCTCCACCGTCTTCCTCCTCTCCGGTTTGTTCTTGTTAACGGCCCCAGCAGGAGAAGGATGTGCTCTACAGACCGGGGTCTGGGGGGCCACAGCTGCCCAATAACACCCTGATTTATCAACCACCTCCAGCCAGCCTGCATGGAGATGCTGTTTCGCTCGCTCGCTCTGGCTGTTACTTACAGCCAGTCAGGCAGGGTTGTTTGTATTTCTGGCTGCGCGTCCTTAGGATGTGTCTGGCGTAATGAAATGACTCTGCTTGTAATGTATCTAGCCCTCTCTCCAATAGCTCAAGCCTGTCTATGTATCTATTCAACCTCTTTCTCTCTCCCAGGCTATATTTACTGACGGAGGGAATCAAAGGGTGTTAGGCGATTCCGGCGTAGGATGTTTTAGAAATCTCCACCACTACCACTTGATAGTGGAAGATAGAGGCTTTGTTTTTCTCAGCTTCCCTGCATTCCTCCCTCACATCCTCTTTGCTCATTTCTTGCACTGTATTTCTCATGTTTCTCACATCTTCTCTGTCCCCTCGCTCGCTCGCTCGCTCCCTCCCTCCCCTCTGTTCGTACATCATGTCCAGTTCCAGATGGAGACCAGATATTCACCGATCCAAAAAAGAAAAAAATCATGCTGATTTCAATGAAGCTCATTCTGAATTTCATTTTCTTTCACTCATCCCGTTCCTCTGCCTCTCTCTCTCTCTCTTTCTCTCTCCCTCTCTCTCTCCTTCACTACCTCTAGTCCAGTACCAGATGGAGATGATGCGTTCTCTGCGTCACGTCAACATTGACCATCTGCATGTGGGCTGGTACCAGTCCACCTACTATGGCTCCTTCGTCAGCCGTGCTCTACTCGACTCCCAGTTCAGCTACCAGCATGCCATCGAGGAGTCAGTAGTACTCATCTATGGTAAGCAAACGTGGCCATGAAAATGATCAGTAATGATGACTGAGGAATTGCATGTTGATAATGGATTGTTTTCGTGTATACAGTATGCCATATTCAATTGAATTAAACTGCCCACTCACTTGGAGACAGACTAAATGGCCCCTCTAAAATGGCTGCTACAGAGGGGCCATGCATGTGACACTGGGTAAAAGGTTGGCCTGTTGTTTAGACATGTATCCTATGCCAAATGACATGTAGGCTTACTGGTACATCTGGTTGAGTTAACTCTCATATGTGGTTCCCAAGTCAACCCAGAAGTGCTCGGCCATCAGTCTGCATTAAAAAATAGAATTCAGTTTATGCTCATAATTTCGTCAGTGTGGCCAATTATTAAACAAAGTACAGATAATTGGAGTAACACAGGAATGGAATACCTAATTGCACCTGAGATGCTAAAGCAAACTGCATTAGGTTCAACCGTGACAACAGAGCAGTACCATGTAGAGTCCAGAGGTTATATTCGTAAATCACTGTAGAATAATAATTTAGTGGATTTGGATTTTATTTATTTTATTGTTTATATATAATATATATATATATATATATATATATATAGCCATTAAACTTGTCATTAAACCGTAGAAAACTATGACCTATGTGAAGTTCATTTGGTACATTGTGAAAAATAAAGCCTCGGCTTCAGCCATGGGTAACATAAAGCTCAAGCCTTTGCTCATAATCTTTCAATCACCGGGTCAGGCCTGACCAGTAATGGGAATGACCAGAGGGGCTGGTCGAATTCTTGGCTAATCAATGGACAGAATGTATTGACATAGTTGTAAAGTAATGCGGTAATGCACTGCAACTTTATATTCACCTGTCAGACCGAACCGTTCAGCCATTCCCAGATGACCAGTAATGATACCAGTCCATGTAAGAGGAAAGCAGCTTCAACTGCGCCTGCAAATGAGGGCCAGCCCAAGTTAAGATCAACACAACAGCACCCCAAAATTAATTGACATTTTCGTAAAGTGACATGTAAACTTACATCTTCAGAAAGCATATATAAGCAATATTCTACTCCTAAAATACAAATGAAAAGTCGCAATTGCAAACATTTGAGTTTCAGCCATGATTAAGTTGATCAAAAGTCAGAATTCTGTCTCTGTAATCAAAAGGTATCTAAGAATAGGACTGCCATCATCAAGTCCTGTCATCTTCTGTGGTTTGTGCTGAGAAAGTTTCGCCAATGAGTCAGCAGTGTGACAGATCTGGGGAAAGATTGGTTGAGAGTATTACAGATATTTGGAAAAACAAATGGCACCCAGTGAGATCAAGACAGTTTGATTTAGATGTACCTTTCAAGGGAAATCTTGCAAGTGTCTTCTTTGAGGCTTCTCAGTGGGCTTGCAAAGATACATCAAGCACATCTCAAGTAGACTGAAGATCTGGAAGAAGTTTTTCAAAGTGATTTATTTATTTTTTCCCAGGTCTGCAATGTAATGTCACTTGAAGTTCAGTTGATGTTCAGAGTTTGCCTCTGAAGGAAATGTGAAGAGTTGAAGGCATTCATTTCACATTAATGCACGTTCACTGTCTCGAAATGCATAGGCGTGCTATTAGTTCTTCAGTTTCATCAAGCACACTGCAACATATCTGTATAAGTATTACAGAAAATATTATAGCAAAATGGACTCAACACTGCTGACCTGAAATCACATTTTTTTATTAAAACAGCTCAGTGTTTATTCTCTCATTTCAAATTGTGAGAGGCAGTAAACAAAATTGTCATTTTAAAGAATGATGGAAACAGCTTTCATCAGTTTTACAATCCTGGTGAGTATTAAAGGACATCTCCTGGCCCTGTTCCTCCTCTCCACAATAAAACAGGGTTCTTGTATCAATTCTTATGCTGGTGCTGGTAACCTGTATTGGAACGTCAATGCGGACATATAGTGGAGGACAACACACAGCCTTATGAAAAATGTACATAAATATAAATTAAGTAGGAAGTAGGGAAAATAAGTAAAATTAAAAAGTAGAGAAAAAAAATAATAATGGGGGAAAAAAGATTAATTTCAATCAGAGATATGAACCTCCCTGCCCTGGTGTCAGCAGCCCGCCACACAGGCAGCCACTCACTCAGTCAGTCAGTCAGCCTGCCCTTTGTGATTCTTAACGAGAGCTTCTGTTAATGTCAATCAATAATGCAGTGCTTAATGGATCAAAGCACCTCAAAGGAATTGACATTATCTCTGTTTAAAGTCAGAGTGAAACCGAATTGATTTTTTTTTTTCCATCATTAGCTCTGTGGTCATTTTATACTTTTGAATGAATCAATCAGGTGGCTTGGCGAGTTAATAGTTTCCTCCCAGTCATCTGGTGACAGCTGGTAATTAACCAAGAGTCTTGTTAAACCAGTTCTTCACATAAATACGCCATGACGACTGTTTCCCAACGAGCGGTAAACAGTTGAAGAGGTTAAAGTGGACAGTGGTAACCTGTAGCAACCCTTTGCTTGGTCATGAAGCAGCTATGCAAATTTATGCATAAGTATGCATTTTTATTTTATTTCTTTTAAATTACATAATTTGCCATAATGAGAGAATGGTTGAATAAAATAAGCTTAAGGTTTGAACCTTTGAGGTCTCCACACGTCAGGCAGGTTTGCTTTGATATGTAGTTGCCGAAAGCAGAAGTCTTCAAAGTAACCTGCTTTTTTCCCCCCGCTTTCTCTCCAGGGAAGATTGCTGAGCACGCATGCTCTATTTCAGCGACGCCCTTTTTCACATTAACACGGCTGCACACATTCACACCTGGGAGCTGCCCAGTACAACCACAGCCTTCACCGTTGGGCTGTGTACAGCTCCACTGGAGCAGTTGGGGGGTTAAAGTGCATGGCTCAAGGACACATCAGCCATGGGTATCGAGGGAGGGGAAATCGCTGTTCCTTCACCCCCCCGCCCACATTTTTTCTGCCGGCCAGGGGGATTGAAGCCCGCTTCTCTAACCTCTAGGCCATGACTTGCTAAGTTATTGGAGGACAGCTTTTTTCTGTCAATATACAAATGTAGGGTAGATTTGCTATAGGCCTGTAGTTGATAATTATAGACGTGTCAAGGCTACATTTAACTATCTGCAGTAAATCTGTTGCCAACATTTTCAAAGGAGCTCATAGGCAGACCATGTAGGGAGCAACTGGATATCTTAAGATTTCATGCAGTATCCTCAAGGGTTTTGTCGTCAATGACATTAAACTGTGTCATGGTTACCCAGTTACTTTTTGTTTGACATGTAAGAATTGATATTTTGTAAATGCTTTGAATTGTATCGCTCATATAAGTAACTGAATTCATGGCATTTATTTCTGGAAGGGAGTTCAGGGCCTATTGGTGCCAGGGGGTTGTCGCCCTGGCAGCAGCAGCAAATAAAGTGTGTGCATGATTCATATATGTGACAGTGTTTTAGAAAAATAACTGTTGATTGCTTCTCGATACTAAATTGTAAATATAAAATCTTTCTTAAAAGATATCAAATCAGGATTTTTTTTACCATTTAAGTTTAACTTTCTGGTACTTTTTTGAAATTGATAAGCACTGTGACTCATATACACAGTGTAGTGTGATTTAAATATAAATCTTTCATGAGACCGACTAATCAACTGATCAACCCACCAGCTAGTAGACTTTGGAACAGCAGACTTTTGCACATCCCAAATGATTGTGAGATAATGACTGTTGCATGTATTTTTTGAGAGTTAGTAGACTTTGGTAAATAAATCAAACTTTACTTTTTAATCTGTAATTGATTAACAATTCACGAGGCTAGTCTAGAATAACTTCCTTTGTATGGGCTCAACTGTAAAACAGCACAAACTTATTGACCTGAGCTGCCTTTTGCTGGTAATGAGCATCTGAGAATCAGCTGCTTCAGATTTGAGAGTTTCAAGAATAGAGTATTAAGCGCTCAGCTGTGGATCCTCGCCAGTCAAATAAATATTCTGCACCAGCAAAGTGATACAGAATGCCTCTCCTCAGCTCAATTTTCACTTTGTGCAATTTTGTCATTCACTCTGCTAATTGGATTTTATTCCAAAATGCTTGCCATTCGCAGATTGAAGAAGAAACTCAAACAACCACGCTCCCCCATTCTCTGTCAGAGCTTATTGCGTATTGATCAACAGAGCTGTTGTTCCAGTGTAAATGTAATGTTTGGGAGGCAGCACATTTTGAAAGAGGCTAATATTTCCTAGAATGAAAGATAGCGTTCTACTGCCCGTATTCTTAAAGGTTTTTAGGAGCACAGGTCTCAGACCTCTGGCCAAATCACATTGTAGTATGAACTTTAACATGACTGTGCAATGATTTATTTTTAATTAAGTCAAGAAAGTTAGTTATCAAATGCAAGGGATGTCTTTTTATTTATTTGTTTTTGGGATGGTTATTTTCTGTAATTTCATTACTGCCCTTTGTCAATATCAGCCACATCTGTTAAGTTGGGAGTGTAAAGTGCTGTTGACACAAGTCAAGGGTTGTCAGAACAGAGGTCTCTTCTTCTTGTGTGCCTCTTGCTTACTGTACATGCACTTAAGACATTGGGTTACTCACCTCAGACAGCGGTTCCCTGATTTCTCAACTGCCATGTAAACCAGAACCCCAATTCCCTAAATTGGGTTAAGGATTAAGAGAAATCCGCGTACGCTAGCTGGATTTCTCCTGGAGAAACCCGGTTTCTCGGCTATCTAAACCCCTTCCACGATTTCTCATCGGCTTTTTACAGGTGCGAAAGTTCAAAAGCACAGAGCAGATAAGGAAACTGACCTGTAAATAAAATAAATACACACTATAAAACGCACGAGAGAGTAAAAACTTTCTGTTCTACATGCTTGTTGAAGAATTCTGAACTTTTATATCAACATTATCTCCGATGAAAACTGGGTTTTCCCCAAGTTTAGCGAAGCTCGGGGAAACCCCCGTTTCCATCGGGGCTAACGCCGTCTGACTTGTATTCTCTGCCTGGTGGTGATCGCTCAACGTCTGGCTGTGCGTAGCTACAGTCGCCCGCTAAACTGCAGTGACAGGCTGGAGGAGGTCGCAGTGGGGGAGAAACCCGATTACTGAGGAGTGCATGAAAACGGGATTTTCAGTAATTGGAGTATGGTAGCATAACCCTGTTTCCCTCACTGTGTCACCCGCCTACAAAGACCAACTTTCTTTTTGGACATTTTGACACACGCAGAGAAACACACACAATGTAGGCACAGTGATTTCAGCAGAGATGTGGCCTTTAAATACACAAGGGTTCACGCTTCAGCATTTTAAATTATAGTTTGTCCTTCTAGTTAAGAAAATATGAGCCACACTTAAAATAAAGTTGAGCGTTATATTTGACACTGTGTGCTGGTTCTCAGTGTTAATCAAGACTGTGTAACAAAGTGTACCAGAAAGTGCAGGGAAGAAGACGGTTTAGTGCACAGTCATGGTTTGCAGTGTTGCAGTGGCATAAAGGACTTAAATTGCAGTTGCTAACAGGCATATTTAATAGTCTTGCTTACTTACAAAGCTAAACACCAGCGCTTTCGGCAGGCCATGATGTTATGTCATTAACATTATTGAATAGTCATATGATTTCATGGTCACTCTCTAATTAAATTAAATCATTGTCCATGTTGCAGAGGGCAGAAAGAGTTGCTGCCTTGTTTTCCGTGAAAATAAACTTGCATGTAATAAAGTTTTGGATTTTCAGCTGCAGCCAGTATTCAGTATTGAGCAGGGCACTTACCCTCCATCTGCTCCAACAGAGCTGCTCAGTGATCAGCAGCAGAAGCCTGTGGTTGTACTGGGCACCTCCCAGGAGTGATTATGTGGAACTGTATGAATGCTAAGCAGGGCTGGAAAAGTGTTGCAAGAGCAAGGGCGCTCACTTGACTTGACTTACCCTCAATTAATAAAGGTTAAAAAAATATGTGTGTGAATGTGTTTAAATAGATAGCTGTAAAGTTTTACTGAATGCTTATTATGTGGGATTTATTACACTCTACAGCAAGCCGCCATTCACTTAAAGCCTGACCCAAGTAAGAAAGCATTTTTAAACATGTCAGACAAAGTGGCCAGTGCTGAAAATAGTGTTAACGAAGTCAGTGCCATGCTTTTCCTCTATTAAATCCAGATTCTTTTCTCTCCTGCTGTCTTAGACCCTATAAAGACGGCCCAGGGCTCCCTCTCCCTCAAGGCCTACAGGCTTACTCCGAAACTCATGGAGATCTGCAAGGAGAAAGATTTCACACCTGAGGGGTGAGTCACTCACAGCAGAACATACACTCACACACACACACACACACATACTCACTCACTCATACACATACAGGCAGACACTATGTGGAGTTTTTTGATGGTATATATACAGAAATCCAGATGCTCAAAAACAAATCTTGGTGTATACATACAGAAACACATACGCCCTGACATTGGACAACAGGCCTAAATGACACATGGACACACATTGCCTCCAGGAATATGGAATTGAAAGCTTTGCCTTTTTTATTCTGCTTATTCAATGGATGTAAATGTAGACTTGCATATCCACAGGGGAGGCATTTAGTAGCTGTTGGAGATGGATGCTGATGATGATGATTTATCAGTTCGTCCTTGGCCGTCAAATAAACAAATGTACCATGTTTACGCATTTTCTGACCCCAAGGCTTATCGTAATTGCTTTTAAATTGCAGCTCAGAATGAGCGTAACAAGGGGGCCATTTTCTAGGCAGTTCCGAGTCTCCAAAGCGCATGCACTCGGACATATATAAACACACATACATGAGCGTGCACACACAACTGCAAGCGTAAGAGCTCAGTAAAGCAGAAGTCCCCAGTGGTATGAAATTGCTGTCCATTCAGAACATCAGATATACAATTTTAAACGCACTAAAAGCCAGTTTATTCGCAGGGAGAAGGAACCATTTGCCTGCATCGTTTCATTTCTGTCCCTATTTCCTCCACCTGTGTGTCTCTATGGCCATCCACTCAATTATTGACCCAGTGTGTTTGGCCCAGAGTCAGAATCCTTCTCATTTCTGCAGCTTTTCATTAGTTCATATGATTTATTACGGCTCCAATCTGTAGCTGTCAGTGTCTCCAATAAGCCTGTGATTGAAAGGGGGCAGCTCAGGGCAGGAGAGGACAATATCACTGCATTACACCAAACTTGTCACCATCCCATTATTTTCCGGATGGACAGGAAATCTGAATACCAATAATATTTTTTTTCCTCCCAAAGATGCAGAACTTCAAAAGTGTTTTTTTTTCTCTCTCCTACAATGTTGGGAAAAAGCAGCCTCTTTCATGTTGGTGTATTTGATGTTACATAAGCTTGCATATATTGTGCACCTTTTTGAAATGAAAGGCAGGAATAGATGAGTAATAGAATAGACCCATCCCTTTGAACTACCCTCCATGTCTGCTGGGCCATGGAGGCAGTAGTCAATAGCCTCCACTTCAGCAGACAATCTGAAGCATCAAATTAGCTAGCCTGTGGAGTCAACCTTTGGCATCGTCCAGCGGGGCCCAACTTGGAAAGAGCATGGTATTAAGTGTGCCAATGTCCAATAGGCTTGAGTGATTTGTCCTGCCTAGAGTGGGCTGTCCTCATATTCCCTCATAGATCCCTTTTATATAGCCCTACAGGCACTTTAAAGGTCATAATATGCAGGCAACATTTTAAAGCAATGTGGATGGATAATTTTGCCAATATGTGTAACAAACAGTATTTTTCCCATAATGGATTTTCTCTATAGTACACTGCTATCCACACTGATTCTATCCATTAGCTAATTACCACCCATACTCAAGGCAACATCGCCCATCTCTTTTGCCCGAATAAAGTTGCCTTGACGTGTAAGAGAGACTATACTTGGAATACAAAACAACGTCCTTCAAAATGACCTGACAAGTGATCAGCTTCACACACCATTCCCCTTCTATCTTGTGGAAAAGCATATTGCAAGCATCTTTCTTTCAGGCACAGTGCACATGCTGGATTAATGCAATGAGCTTATTGATCCTATAACAAGCAGAATGCATCTAACAACCCAACGTTATAGCCATACAGACATTAGTTTGTGGCGCATGCACCGTGCACAAGTGACAGGCTGAACCAAGGCAGTCAATCAGTGGTATTGGATTTAGGTGAGATATTAAATAAACTTTGGGGTTCCATTTTGCGTTAACAGGGCCATGTCAGAGAGAGAAAGCCAGCTTCTAACTCTTGAGGAGCAAGGAGAAGTGATTAAGGATAGGCTGGTGCTTTCAACACTTAAGAACAGAGCTTATACAATCATTTAGGCTACTGGGTCTTACATTGTCTGCCAGAGGTGGGCAATATGAACACAGTATATCACAATATTTTCATATATACACTGTTTCCTTACCTTAGGGAGTACCTTATGGGGTGTTTTTTTTTCTTCCAATAATCATCCCTGATTATGGGATCAGAAATTATATACAACTTGTTCAGAGCTCAAGTACTTTGGGATGGAGATAAAAATGAATCTTGTAAGTTTTTTTGTGACTTTTATTGCACAGAATTGCTCTGTACTGCAGCAGTAGGGCAGAGAAAATGGGCATTTTAAAATTTATTTGATTTATTAAAAACAAATGTTTGACAACTAAATGTTGAGCATTGAAAATGGAACTGGATAGGAATACCTTTTTATTTACATAGAATACCAATAGAATAGCACACCATAGAGTACCAAACAGTAACATGAAATAATACCATCAGTTGTCTTAGCTTTCATGCTCTCTGCCTCCCAGACATCACATCTTGACAACACAGATATCACAGAGAATCATGATTGTTTTCTCTTCCTCCCAGCAGTCATATTTACCTCTTTGTTCAGTTGTTCATGTGCGACAAACTCATAATTATATTCATAACAGCACTTAGAGACAAAGGTTGGTCCCTTCAGCTGTTCTCAGCAGTGTGCATGGTACCTGGATGTTAAACCATACTGTTTTAAGCCTTCAGGCTAGTAGGAAAGTTGGCCAGTGACTTAGGTGAAAAGGTTTGTGAAAGCTTTGAATGTAAATGGGTATTGTGAAAGATGCACATAAATTACATGGTAATTGTAGTTGTTTATAACGTTTCTGTGAACAACAACGATAGTCCAGGTGAGAAATAATCACCATATCATATGAACTATCAGAGTCTTGAGTTCAATTTAAATGTGATATCGTCAATGCAATACTTTGTTTTTGTTTGCAGTATAATCTCTTTTTCATGTGTAGTGTAACCGTCCATCTTGTAATACTTTTATTTCACTGAACAAAACAAACGCAAACACTTGATCCAACTAATACTTAGACCAAACACGATACAGGAAAATATCTGAGAAAACTTATCCTTTTTTCCCCTCCTGCTTCTTTTTCCACCCTCCCCTTCTCTCTCCTGTCTTTTCCTTCTTAAATTCTAGGTTGAAGAAGGCCAACATTGGCTTCGAGCATATGTTCGAGGAGGTGCCCATTGTGATCAAGAACTCCCACCTCATCAGCGTCCTGATGTGGGAGCTGGAGGACAAGTCCACAGTTGCAGACAAGCACGAACTGCTCAACCTCTCCAGCAGGTCAGATGTGCGCTCAGTTTACAAGAATGTGAACAGTGAATAAAAGCACATCTACACTCTTTATCATTGATTTCAAACAGCTTTTCCTGAGGGGAGCCACCTTTTCAAAAAACTTTCTCACAGTCTTCGTATACGTTGTGTTGTGGGCTATTGTGTAGACCTGCCCTACTTAAAGACCACTAATCTTCAAACCTAGTGTATATATATATATACAAATTACTTAACAGGGACATTGCAGGGATGACACGGACAAGCTAGCATACACAGTTGCTTGACATAGTTTGAAATTCCTTGGTTACCCATTGTAATTATCCCACAGTGCGCTTTTGCATGCAATAGTCTTTTGTTCAGGCATAGAATCAAATCCCAGTGGTTCAGTGTTTTTTTAATGTTTCATCAGCCAGAATTTAATTTGTTAGATGCTTTACCACTTAGTTTCAAGGGGTTTGTTTACATGCAAATAGTCCAATCTTTTTGCTTAAGCTTTTTTTCCTCTTGTATTAAAATTTTGCAAGTGGTACAAACAGTGCTGGAACAAGCAGTGGTGAAGGAACAGCGGTACTTCACGTTTTCTTAGCCTCTGACCCACCCTTACAATCCGTCTTCGTTCCTTAATGGCTTTCCTCTCCCAAATACCACTGTGTGATGAATAGTATTTTCCTAGGTATAGATGAAAAAGTGCATGGACAAACGGAGATGCAGGCAGATAGACAAACATACATTACAGGGGAGGACAGCTGAGTTTCTGTGTAAGGCTTAAAGAGGAGGAGTGTTGGGAGTAATGAGATGTTACGAGATTACATTTCCTAGAATTGAAGTAATGTAAGGAGGTATGTTTTAATTTTCAGTAGTTGCAGACAGAAAAAACAGTGCTTCAACCAGATGTTAGAAGGTGCAACCAAAACATCAACATCAAACTGTAGGCAAAGGAAGGCGCTACTCTTGTTCACAGTAGTAAAGATATCTTATTATAAGGCTACATATTAAAAAGACATGACATTTCAGTCCACCTGTTCAGCAGACTCTACATCAGCTTAACAAACAAACAGAAAAAGACAGACATTAAGTGCCTCTCAAAGCATAGACGGCAGCCGAGGTAAGCAGCATTTCTCGGCTGCCTGACAATCCTCTGTATACATCTCTGTATACATCGTCTTCTTGCTCTGGTGGTCAGCATTTGTAATAAGTAATGTTAATCTATTTCTCCTCCATCTCCACAAAGTCCTTAAAAAGGACAAGGCAAAAGTGCCGTGTCCATCAAAAACAGCATATGAGATCATGATAACAAAATTGGCGACGTACATGACACACACATCTGGCCTTGGTCGACTGTTTCAAGGCAGAAGCCTTCGTAGCCTTTGTAACCTTTGTAGCGCAGTGTTACCAAGGACCTGTTCTTCCTGGGCTGCAGCCTAGGCTTTGAGAAACACCTCATATCTGCTCTGACTATGAGAGGAAATGATGTACTGAATAGACACCATCTAAATAGGAGTACGACCTGCTATTGCAGATTTTTGTGGTCTTAAGTACCTTTATTCGAATGCTTTGAATCCTTTTTTTGAATAACTTCTCCAACACTGAAAAGGAGACATTTCAATGTAAATCAAACAAAATGTCGAAATAGGTAGCACACTTTAAGAACATAGTTGTCTAAGCCATAGTTAAAGCGATGAATACTGGCCTTACATGAGTAGGTGTGTTGATTGTTGAAAGGTCTCCAAGTAGACCCAGATGATCGATCTTGAGGACAGAAATACACCTGAAGGCCTGGTTAACATCGTAATGGGTGTGGGCGTAACCCAGGGTCATACCGCTCAGTCATTGAATTTTATTTGGCCACATGATCACCTTAGCCTAATTTCCCTCAGGTTTATATATTTATTTTTATCTGTACACACACACACACACATATATAGTGTGTGTGTATTATATTTTAAATATTTAGGTTTATTATATTTTATATATTTAAAACAACAAATAGAGGAAATGATGAAATATCTAATTATACAGCATACATAGAAATGGATTGTAGAGAATGTGGACTACTTGTAGACATGAGTAAACAGGCTATAATTTAAAGATAAACTTGAATTCTCCTCAAATATGATTCATCCTACTCGTGAGTCTGTGCTCATGTCACTGTACCCTTTGAAGAATGTTATCAATTCTCACAAATTCTTAGCAGTGTTGCTGTCATGGTGACTCTTGAAAGCTGCGGGCTGGTCTCACAGACATGGATCAAAGCTAGTTCTAAATTAAAATTGATCTGACATTAGGGAACTCTTGGGCATTAATCCATGTTTTCTAAACTGCTCTTAAGTGTGCCAGATTGGGAAATGAAAATCTGTTGATGTCTTCTGTCTCATGTTTGCCCACCTTGTGTAATCCCAGCGCCGTTTTCAAATAATCCTTGTTTACAGTACCAAGATATATCAGTATGTTTAATCTGACAGACTTTGAAATGTTTTCCTGAGATTGCTGAAACTTTCTGGTGTTGTGTTGCCACATGTTACAAACATCACCCATTTGACACATTAGCAGAAACAAAAAAAGCCCTGAAAAACATGTGACTTGTGTCAACTTTGCTGTTCATATTGACATGGTAACCCACACAAAATCCCTGCTATGTTTGGCTCCTTATTTGATGTCAAGAGCTTATTCAGTGTACCTAGTTTCAAACTTGGTAAATGTCACATTTAAAGGTCAAAGCGTATTAAGCCGGCAATGGCTCCAAAAGCAGCACTTCCCATCAAACTGTTACACCATTAATAATTACAATCTGAATACAAATATCACCCCAGCATATCATCCCACAGTCTAGCTCTTTGGGTCTTGCATTCAGATCTCAGAGGCTCTCAGCATAAGTCTCAGGAGAATTTATCAGCAATCATTTATGGAGATAAACTGCTGTGAGTAGAGCAACAGCTGTGAAGCTGCTAATCAAAAAGCTTCCCAGGGGCAGGTGTGAGAAATTAGCACTATACTGACACAATGTAGTGATACGCGCACTGTTGGTGTGCAAAACTCAGTGTACTTCCTTATGCGTTGCTGTGTGGCACATCGCGAGTTTTTGTGAATTTGCTTGTTTCCATCCTGTAAAATGAGCAGGCCAAGAACCAAATGAAGAGTCCTATTTGCAACGCTCTTGTATGTGCCCTGCATGTCCTCCTCCATCCAACCATGGCACCTGCCCAATCATTTCTTACAAATTGTCAAATTGACCGAAGGCCAATACTTCACTTGCCCTTGCTGCATTTTCTTCCATTTTCCGAATGACTACTTTAAAGTTGAAGCATAGGCATAGTTTTTCATATGACCCAAGATGGGGCAGAAAAAGCGTGGCCCTCCCCATAGGTTTCCCTGCATGACTGCCGATGAGATGTCTGGCAAGATGAAATTGTTCCCTGAAGTTGTCAGATTGCTGTGCAGTTCTGTCCTTGTATTGGATTGTAGCGTCTGTCTCTCTACATCTCTCCCTGACAGCCCCACCCTCTTCTCATCTCCGCCCCCTCAAAAAGGAAAAGATAATGGGTTTTATTTAATGTTTTCCCTTTTGTCTCATTTTCCAATCTGCGGCCACATTTGTCAATGTCATCTATGTCTAAGGCTGAGTGAATGCAGTTCCACTCCAGAAGACAAGGTTGCTTTTACCATAGATGATGATGTTGATCGTCGTGATGGATTGCATGAATGGAAATTCATTTATGTAGCGTTTTGTGGCCCAATAGCCCCGAAGTGCCTCTTTATTTGTAATGTTGCAGAACATGCTGCATTTTGTAAAGCTCTAAAGTGTGTCTTCTAAGGGGGCTTACATGGTCTTCACCTGTCATAAATTGTTTCCGCTGTGTGGAGTGGCTCACAGTGAGCGCTGTATAGTTTCTTGCTTCTCCAAAGACCCATTATTTCATACTACATACTTTAGCCATTCTTCATTGTAAATCAGCCACTCGGCCACTCCATTACCTGCAGTGTGATCACCAAAATTGGCCCTCTCAGTGGAGATGTAGTACAATGGAATGATGCGATTATGAAACATGCTATTGATATGAACTCAATAAGGAAAGATGGCAGCGAGCAGCAGGGAACGTGAATAAGAATTGCGACGCTCTGTGAGAGCAGCAGAGTGAGAGGCTGGTGAGGGAGGTGGAGAGAAAGAAAACTGGAGATAGGGCCATAAAGGGAGGTGGTGACAAAATTGTAAAGCAAGAGCTATGGGGGGAAAAAAGACCTTTGATAGAGGGGGACATGATGTAGTGAGATGAAAGGAGCTGCCTCGTGTCATTGAGGAAAGGTTCTTTTCTCCCTACCTTCAAATTCTAGAACCTGGTCAGTTGATGGTGATGTCTTGAACTGAAGTGCAGTACCTCGCCCAAATTCAAAATTGTCGTTGGATATCCGGTTGCTTGATGTCATAGCAAAGAAACTAGCAAGCGTGGATACATTGCAAACCAAATAAACAATGCATATACGGATAAAACTGAGTGCCGAGCGCATTGTCCTCGTAACAAAATTAAATGTAAAAAGAGAAAATTGAGTGGCTTGAATTTATTTGTTTAAAATTGGAAAGCGTACAAATCCATTGCTAAACATTGCAGCAGAAGTGGAAATACAAAATCAGCTAGATGGTGGCGTACGTGTTGCCTAGGAACATCCAGTGCATAGTTATTGTCACCGTTAAGGTCCTTTGTTTCCTGTGTATTCAGGTTTATGAATGATCCTGTATATAATCATAATAATTAATCTGTCCTGACTCCGGCCCCCATGTGCTGTATGCCTTTGTGGTTGATACAAAGGGGTGAAAAGGCTATTGTACGGCTATATATATTTTTCCATCATATTGAAGCAATTCAAGGGATGGGGGCAGGTTTTCCCATGCTGTAGTTTGAAACATGATGATTTGGTGATACTGATACACTGCTATATTGTTGTTGTTCACTGTTGTAAATTAAATATATTGTAATTAGTTAATGTAAATAGGACACACTTTGAAATGATTGATCTGTGTCCCGATCTGATTGATTTTTAGGTAAGTGTCCAGTGTTTCAGGGGTAGTTTTCAATTTGAAAGTTTTAGGGTAAACACATTTATTTTTGGGATTATTATCTTTAGTGCTCTACATCACTGTGTGTGAAGTGTGGGTTTCCATTGGGCTTTAAAACTTGTCATTAGTGAACATCCCCCCTCACACCCCCACATAGAGCATAATTAACATGTGCTGTACAGATATACACTTCTATAACACTTTATTGACATAACTGAGACATAATTGCTGTCATGTCACAGTTATGACAGTTTTATGAACACATATCTTCAAAACAGTGTTACCACACTTCCTCTGTAAAGGACAGGCCAGATTTATCTGAAAATGACATTATTTTAGAGGGACTGAAAAAAAGAGTAAACTAATAAAAAGTCACCTAGCCATGAAATTCTAAGTGGCTAAATTCTTGTTGACCTTTTTCTCAATTCAGTCCCTGTATAAATCTCAAGCTTTTTTTTTTTTTTTTTTACCCTTGCTATGAAATGTATGCTTTTTCCCAATTTCCATTCTCAAAGATGCGTAGTAGTTTAGTGGTAGATTTTGCCCTTTTAAATTCTTCTACAGGTGGACTAATATTTAATACCATAACCAAGAAACATTGTTTAGGTCACAAAAAATAGAATATAATGCAGAATTGGCACTGTCGGCAGAAGTATTTAAACTAATGTATCACATTTGGGTTTGCTAAGCTGATCAACATTTTAGGGAAACATCCAAATGTGATATTGCCATTTGTGACATGAGTAAGCTGTCAGCCATATAGTAATATTTTTCTTTGTCAGAGGAACTGCTCAAGAGGGAGTTCAGTAATGGAGTAAAAAAGGTTCAGGAAGGTAACCTCATCCCTTCAATCATCTTTATTGGCCCACGCATTCATGAGCAAGCTCCATCATCAGGGCATAATCATACAGCGTTGCTATTGTCTCGCTCCCTAATGCCCAGGTTCATTAAAATGTAACATTCGTCTGCAGAACCAGGCTGGAAAACCATCGTGGGTCCCAGACCATCTCTTAAAAACGGCTGTATCATACTAAACTGCTCACTTTAACCATGGAAGCCACTCCATTACTTCTTTGGCAGCGGTATTAAACAACACTTGATCCCCTCTGAACGTCTCTGACTTCACTGAACATCAGCCCGCTTCTGCCTGCAGGTCATTCCAGTTTCAGAGTTTGGCCTCTGTTGTCCAGTGTGAATACGAACGACCGGGCCTGAGCGCAGATATACTGTATATGCTGCAGCTCAACCGGGCCTTAAAACAGAATCAGCAATGATAGGAAATCCCTTGATGGACTTTGATTTCTAATTCAGGATTGATCGTGAGCCTCGCTGACCTTTCTGAATAATTTAACCCTTTACTGTGTAGGCAGACACTATATAATGTAAGATGCATTATTCAACATGCATTTCATTTTCCCCCCAATGTCTAAACTGATGCATCAAGAGGGGTTCAACAGTGTGTTCATACTGTATATGTACGTACGTGCATGTGTCCACACCAGCTAACTCGCTGTGTGGTTGTTGGCCTTTACATATACATGTGTCTGCATGCAAGATGTCCTGAGAATATTAACCGTAAAAGTGGGATCGATCGCAGCTGGGGGCTCATTTGAGATGATTACGTTCAAGGGACTACAGGGTGTGTGTGTGAGTGATTATGCACATGTACTGCATGTACACATGCATTGTTCTATGCCTGTGCTGGTTTGCGCCTGTTTGTTTATTTCTTTACGCGTTTGTTTATTCACTATTTGGCAATTCAATTTATGATTTTTTTGTTATGTTTTTTAAACTATAATTAAGCTCAACTATTTGATTCAATACTTTAAGCCGAAATTGTATATATATTAATAAACGTGCAATAATGTAAGACTATCCCTTTTCTGCTGAAATGTGAAAAAAAAATCAAAAAACGTAATTACTTTAACAGTATTTGTTTTATAAAAACTGTATAGACAAAGAATTTCAATTTATAGTATTCTGTCAGATCACCACCACATTAGGTCTAACAACATTGCAAACCTTTTTGATCCTTTGTTAAATATACTATACATTACCTTTATAGGACCACATTAGGACTAAGTGTGTAAGTGAATTTATTGAAATTAATTAAAAATATGATCTGTTCACATAATCCATGTGACTCCATGCACACATCAACTGTACATTGTGTGTGCAAGCAGCTGAGAGGTTGTGACGTGGTGGTGCTCTGTAGGAGTGTTCAGTTCAGTTTACTCCCATAACAGATGACCCGGATAATGGAGAGGGATACAATACAATAGTGTATTAAAAATTGCACATTTTGTTCTTTCAAAACATAAAAGGTTAGTGGGTGTTTGGATGGGTGGGAGTGGAAGTCGATAACAGTAATCCATAAAGCAGACCTGTTTTCATCTAATCTCTTATGGAAACCTTGGAAGTGGTTCCTCAAGAGAACTGTGAATCCTACCAGGTAGTGGACACGTGAAAAAAATCCAGATTGAGAAGTGCTAGGGAAGGCGGTGGTAGGATTTATTTATTTATTTTTCTCACTTTCAAAATAGCAGCCTTTATGTACAGTAGGTAGATATCGAGAGGAGGTTTCAGCTTGCAACTGAAGTT
>OMLF01020668.1:0-14463 GCA_900302615.1 Holocentrus rufus
GCTGAAATCAGAGTCGTGTGATACAGATGAACAAGTCTGCAAGCCCCAGCCTATCGGTGTGTGTGTGTGTGTGTGTGTGTGTGTGTGAGCGTGTATGTGTGTGTGTGTCCGTGCGCGACAAACAAGCTCGCGGCATCCTATCATTGGACAGGTGACAGGGCCGCAGCCACTGCTGTCGCCTCTTGTTCAGAGCACAAACAGCAGGAACAGGCCAAGTGAAAATGAGCCTCCTCTCTTCTGCTTTGTTTGCATGCAGAACAGCACATCCCTATTCCACTAGAGACACCTGGTGGTATTCCTCAGTACTGCACTGATGATAATTAAAATATCACAAGATGTTATTATGAGGGTGGGCACAAAGCAAGACCGGATGTCTTTGTTTTCCTTATATCCCTTAGAGAGATATAATGACATTTCAAGGCATAACTGAAGTAGGAAAAGGAGTTCCACAGCAGGTACATGATGTTGAAGGGATTTGCTAAGATGTTATTAGATGGTATTTACATTGTGTCTTCATGTTTGTGCATACCAGTGAGGGTGGAAGAGAGGAGGATCAATGCACATTGAATCAGCATTGAATCAGCAGGGTCACTCTGCTGTGCTTCAGAACTTTGCCTCTCAAACAAAGATCAAGAGCTGTGTGTGTGCATGTGTGTGTGCATGTGTGTGTACGCGCGCGCATGTGTGTTTCTTCTAGTTACATCATATGTTTATATCCAAAGCGTCCAGCGAAGATTGAAGGCAGCAAGCCAACATTTGTACATAAATCCCACGAACAATGTATTATTTTATTTATTATTTTATTATTTTATTCAAATGTCTGCGTGCACAGTCAGCGTCTTGCCATCTTAGCTCTGTGACTTCAGAACAGAGAAACAACACATTCGCTTTAGGCAGGTGGGTGAAATCAAAACCTGCATTGCAAAAGTTTTTTAAATAATCAGATCTTCATTTCTCATGAATGAATTTTAATTAATTTTCCACAAAGCAGAGTTTTGCGCTCGGAGGTAAAAGCGGAGCATTAATGCTGCATTGTATCACTGACTCACAAATGCTATTCAGCTTGTTTCTGTCACTGGGGGAAAAAATGGGCTCAAATAAAACTCTTGAAACTAGGCACAACATATGTTGCTTGAATGCGTAACAGTTGCAGAGCAGCACACCGGGGGGCGGATTGTGTCCCTCCAGGGTCAGTATGATAATTCTGTGCTCCTGCGTGTGTGTGTGTTGGTGCATGTGCATGTGTGCTTGTTTATGTGTGTGCATGTGTGCATTTTGGAAGTGTATGCATGTATTCTGTCTCAATCCATTGTTTTAACTCCTCTCCATTATCTGTAAAAGCCTAATGCTCAGTGTTTTCTTTCAACTTAGAGGTGTGTGTGTGTGTGTGTGTGTGTGTGTCTGTGTATCTGTGTCTGTGTGTGTCAGCGAGCCAGTGTATCCGAGCGGTGCAGCTGGCATTTACCTGTGCCAGTGGAGCAGCAGCAGCTGTCACCCACGGCTCGCCTCAGGGATCTTTCCTGACTCACTGTGACAAGTTGATCTTTGGAAAGTTCACCTCAGTCCACAGGGTTCGCTCACTATTTGCCGTGCGCTCCCAGCAGCACCAGTGCCTCTCACAGTTTCCAGTGAGCTGAATTGATTCTAGCCTGTGGATGGACTATTTGGTTTTGCCTGCTTCTAATGGAGAGAGCATGATCCAATACCATGTGTAAAAAAAAAACAAAAACACATTCATGATGCTGTTGGTAACACAGGTCTAAGTCCTGGTGGTTGTTCTTTCCCAGTAAAGGTACCGTTGTTGAACAGGACATTACTATTGATTATTTTCATCACCCACAGATAAGTAAATTTAAGAAATCATGGGCTTCTGCAGGCCGGCTGAATAACTCTTAGTTATAAAGATGCTCCTACCACAAGGGAGCAGCACAGAGCGTTTACATGACAGACTGATGACAGATTGGTGCTTCCTGTCAACACTGGGAATTCCCAAACAGAAGCTCTGATGATGCTCACTGCAGAATTTATTCTCCTGAAATACTGTAGCATAATACATATTGAAGTATTTGTAAATTACATGTAACTAACCATTTGTATATATTTGTGCATTTTTGCATATGAAAAACCAAGAGATCCTTTCACAGCTTTTTGTCTTGGGCTTGTATTGTCTTTATTGCATTGTGTTTTATCTTTATACCACATACTGCATTTTCCTCAATTGGATTTTATTATTTTCTTCTGTGACTGCTCTTTTACTTCCAGTGCCATCTTGGCTCAGGTCTCCCTTATAAATCAGAGTTAATCCTATTGGGTAAAAAAGAAATAAATAAAAGGAAAAGGAAAAATAACAGTAAACAATGCCTCAGCACAGCTCCTAAGCCAAAGAAAAGCAGGTATGGAAGCAGCCCTGCCCTGACATGTGGGCGTATATGCAAGGATGTTTGCACCTATGTGTGTGTGTGTGTGTGTGTGTGTGCCTATGTGTTAAAGCTGCCCAGAAAAAGGAACTTTATTAGTGTGAGCATCTGTTACAGCAGCACTGAGAGCCATCCAGCCATTCAGATGAGACAGTAACAGGCTGGAAGGTCCCTGCAGCCGCTCCCAGAAGGGAGAGTTAATTTCCCCATGCTGCGTCTTAACGTGCGCCTGTGGTGTGTCACCTCTACTGCAGCGGTGCTCAACTGTGATCACATCTCCCTTAATGAGCCTGTTTTCCTTTCACATGAGATAAGGTAAGATGAAACTTTAATGATCCCTGTGGGGAGAGAGGTCCATTGAAGCCGCGAATAACAAAAGGACAAAGCAGAGAAAAATTAATATAAACAGTAATAGAGAAATGGTGGTTTGAAAATATACTCAACTAGAATGTCAGTGCTAGAATGTATTAAGAGGATATGCATGGATCAAAGTGTGAGCAACTTTAGACTGTAGTATGGAAAATATCTGCAGGTGTAGCAATAACTCTTACAAGAGCATAAAAAATGTGAAATATGTGCTGTATGAAATAAATTATATAGATTTTTTTGCATGATGTGCAGATTTGGATATGCATGTGTATTCCTGGCTGATAACATTATGTAAAAATTCCCAATGGAGGAGTCATATGTACAGAAAATGCGACAATTTGCACATTGACATCTGTTCTCATGATTCATTGTGGACTAAAATATCACATACAAGGTACAGCTTATGCGGTGATTATGATTACACTCATACAGTCACACACACACACTTTGAGGGGATGAACACAAGCCATACACACATAAATATGGTACATAAACTCAAAACACACACATTCAATTCTGCAATAAGTGGTTAAAAAGGCACAGCAGCATGTTCCTGTACTGTATGAATAGAGAGTCAAACACACTGTACCCACACAAAACATGTATATAAACACTCAAATGCCACACACGCACCTTCTCAACCCACATGACTCTCACACACACGCACACACACACCTCCCACAAAGCGCAGCGCATGATTACGGGAGTCAGCAAAACTGTGATATGAAAGTAGAAAAGAACAGCACACGCTGAATTCACCTCACAGTGCCAGCCAACCAACACTGTTGCCAAACACTAAGGAGGATAAATATGTTCAAGTGACTAATACTGCATGTAGTCTGGTAATGCTGGAGCACCCCTGTGTCTCAGTCATCTATTTATGGAGAGACTTGGAATAATCCTTTCAAAAGAACCAGGGCTGAATGGAAGGACTTTTATCTTTCTGTGAATAAAAGACAGAAATGACTGATGTTTCCTCTCCCTTTCACTTCTCCTCCTCCCATCTATCAAATGTGATCTGCTCCAAAGATAAAGAGCTTCATTACAGTGAAATAAATGAAGGATTGAATCGCTGAAATCAATTTCTTGTCCATTTATGTGCTTGCCAAGAGCAGCTAGGGGCCTTTTCTACAGAAGTGCCACAGCAGGGTAAATACAGGTCTAGATCCTAAAATAAACAATGACCTAGTTTCACTGAGGTATTCCAGTAGAGGTAATACATTGTACATATTCTAGTGGACATGCTGAAATGACACTGACCCATTGTTAATGTCATGACCTACACCTGCATTTACCCTGCTATGACACCCGTGTGCATCATGTCCGTTATTCATGAGACAAAATCACAATGAAACATGAAGCACATTAATCTGATTGGTTGTTGGTGACCGACAACTTTTAACTATCCAGCTGTGGCCGATTTTCATCAACTGACAAACAAGAGGACACTTAAGGGCCTCAGCTCGCCTCCGGTGTTCCTAGACAATCACTTTAATATCTGCTTTATAATTGGGATCATCCAAAAACTTGCTTAATTTCCCATGGCTTTCAAAATCCATTTCATGAGGTGATAAATTATCATATCCAGCAATGGAGGGGATACCTTGATAATGTCAGGGGTATCTGACCTCTAACATAAACTGAACAAAGAGATTAAAACATAATTTTGAATATTAGAAAGTTCCAGCTAAAGAACTCCAGTGACTGTAAAAATATGCAAATCAGAGAGGATTACATTTTAAGCTTTTTTTTTACTCCCGCATGATGTAGAAGTTGTGTGCTTCTTTGGTGATTTCAGTCAGTGTTTTGACATTTGTAGTGACTCCCTTGGTGGGACATTAAACCCAATTACTTTTAAAGACAATGTATTACATGGCGAGCAAATTAGGTGATAAGCATTTCAAGCCAGACTTCAACAAACTGAGAGAAAATCATTTTTGCAGGCTTAATGCTGAGTGAAAACAATCCACAGCCGAGTTACAGTAAATCATCATATCTGTTACTGTCTGACTAAATTGTTGGTTATATTTTTCCACCGATAATCACCCTCGTACCAGAAAAGTGAGAATATAATGCCCTGTAACCTGAGAGTATGCTCTCATTTTTTTCTCCTTTTTATTTTGTTTAGACTGACGTGTGTGGGTGGGCAAGAAGGTGCAAACTGTTTTTCCTCTGTCTGTCAAACTACTGACAGACCTAAAAATATCCAGAAAAGCCAGGAGAGGAGGTTTTTCTATCAATGGTTTTATTAGTGTTTTACTTCCACCTCCCACCCTTTCTCCCTTCATTCTTGTGTTCCCTCCTTCCTCCTACCCGTTCCAAATTTACTTTCGTGTGATTGACTCAACTGTACCTAAAAGTGGAAGTCCGTGCTTTTGAGTGGAGCTGCTCTGCTGGTGGGCAATAATTAGTCAGAGTCCTGCCTGGGAGACGACAGCAAAATAACAGCGACTCCATCGCTTAATAGGTGCTCAGGCCTCCACTCTGCTTCTTCGGTCCTCTTACATGCACTCTCTCTCTCTCTCCTGATACTCTTCCACCTCTCTCTGCTTCTCTCTGCCTCTCACTAACTCTCTCACACCGCTGAATGTTAGATGTTGATGATGATTCAGGCCCTTGAAAGAAATGAGGTACCACAAAAAATAAGATAAGGAGGAAACCACCATTTCTATGTCTGCTCCTGTCTACTATAAAGTAATGACATGCAACATTTATATAAATAAATGTCTGTTTTGTTTTGCTACTCTTTATTGTAATTGATAGACCTGTGATTCAGCCTATTTCCACTTCATGAAAGTTATTTCCTTTTACTATGCTTTCTCAGATCTAAACGCCTGATGTCGGGCAGGTCTTTCGCGGGAAATATCCGTCTGCATATTACATTTCCAGCGGCAGCAACAACAACAGTTTGTTTGAAATAAACAGCTTGGCAGTTCGCATGAGCAGCAGCTCTTGACTAGACCCGCAGCAACTCAGACTTCAACAGAGATTCAAGGAAAAAGACTTCACAGGAGTAACCACACTGTGATTGGAAAGACATCTTTGGAAAGTGCCGCGCAAAAGGTCTACAGAGATGAACGCTTTTCACCAAAGATGGGAGAAAAAACAGGATCTTACACATCAACTCTGTAAATATCTTAGATATCAAGAATACTATCCAGCCATTTTCCATACTTGCTTATTCCTATTCAGGGTTGTAGGAGGACTAGAGCCTATCCCAGCATGCCTTGGGTGGAAGGTGGGGAAACATCCTGGACAGGTCACCACAGTCCATCACAGGGCTTACACACACACACACAAACACACTCACTATCACACCTATCGGCAATTTAAAATCTTCAGTTCAATTACTTTACATTTTTGGATTGTAGGAGGAAATCCACCCAAACATGGGAAAAACATGCAAATCCCAGACAGAAATAACCAGGAACCTTTTTAGTGAGAGGTGTCGCCCTATCAACACCCTCCACTCTAAAAATAATAATGCAGAGACAACCTTGAACATGCAGACTTGTCTTGAGGTGCATTAGAAGTTATCGACTGCCAAGGTGACCTCAGCGCTCCACAGGACCAGAACCACTGTGACTGTGGGCGGGTTGAGTGCAGTTTGGCCGGCATTAACATTCACACCTGCTTCACTGCTGGGGACGAGCAGACTGACAGTCAACTCCAAAGTTAAGTAAGCAGCCGCCGGCCTCCGAGCAAGATCGACCTTTGTGCTTGGAATTTATAACTCTGCAACTGGGACAAGAGGGATTGGCAAGGGCGGAAATGACCAGGAGGAACTCTGAGGAAATTAATCTTCTTCTTCTTCTTCTCTGCTCCCCATCACTTGCCCAACACGTGACGGAAATTTTAACTGCCAAATTGTGTCAAGGTGCAACATGCCAGTGTGATAAAGGATCCTCCACCAAATTTTTAATCAGTTTTCCTCTGTTCCTCTGGGTCACCCACCTCGCTATTCCTTTCCTCCTATTGGTCCGTCCTTTCATGTCTACTTTAATCAGTCTAGCCTTATTCCTCACCTCATTTTACCTCTTCTATTTTCTCCCTCTATTTACCGCTCTTGCTCCCTCGCTCCTATTTCACTTACACCCCGGCTCTCAATTGCCGCTGCTCTGATGAAGGTGCGCATCTCACTAAATGAGTCCAGCCAGATGGAGAGGTGACAGAAAGGAAGCACATGGGGATGACTCACCCCGGTTTATCTCCTGTGCTTTTATATTTTTAAACGCACGGGCAAGGGACCTGAGGAATTCCCCCAAAAGGAGACTGGGAAAACCTTCAAAACATTGCTGTAGCTAAATACTGATACGTAACTGGAGAGATAAGGCAGAAGACCCATCATTCCTCATCTTAAACCTTACCTTGATTATTAGCTCGAAGGTAATCCCATTATGGGCACTCAGCTTTGTTCCAGCTAAAAGGCTTTGGTCATAATTTTGGCATCCAGCTGGCGAAATAGAATATTAGAACCGAGCATCACTTAGAGAGGAGAAGATGAGGTGGAATTTCCTCTCTTAAAGCTTTTATGATCATAATGCCTGCTAGTAAGAGCATTAGCACTGTGGCTCTACCTGGCTTACCCACCGTGGACAGACATGCTCATGTACATTATTGCCTTTACTGTTGCTAATGGTCTTCTGCAGACATTTTAACCAGATTATCATTGGGGTGTTTTTGCGTGCGTAATCCAGCATGTGTGAATCCATGTTATCTCAAGACACCTTTCATCATCAGTCAAGCCTCCTGGAGTGTGGCTCCAGGAAGTCTTGCAGCGCCCAGCTGAGATAAGATGGAAAAAGAAATTAATTCAATTCTTTTCAGTACTTTTGAGGAGAAATGAGAGAGATGGTAAAAGGGAATAGAGAAAGAAGTGTGGGTTGGTGTAATAATGGTTCAGTGTGTGTGTGTGTGTGTGTGTGTGTGTGTGTGTGTGTGCATGCCTCAGACATCCATCAAATATATTACGCTTCCCACAAACATAATTAAACTACCGTTGTTCTAAAAGTAACTAAAAACGAACTACTGCTGCTGCTGAAACAGGCAAATCAATCAAATCAATCCTGAAGGGCACCCATGGGAACATCAGTACAGAGCTGCAAGCATCAGTGAAGGAATTTCTGAGAGACATCAGCCATGGGCGCTCACTATTTTTGACTTACAGGAATAAATCCAAAATGCAAACAAAACAAGAGGCATGCAGGTAATAAAATGAAAAAGCCCAAAATAGAATGAAAGAAAAGCAGATCTCATTGTGCAGAATGTGTGTGTGTGTGGGTGTGTATATATATGAGCTGCTGCTGGGTTATGTATTTCATTTGGGTAATATATATGCATCTGTAGGCTAGATAGATAGATAGATAGATGGGGCTTAAGGTTCTGACTGGCTGAGCAACAAAACTGCATCATGGGGGAATAAAAACATGCCTTTATGTATATGTATGTGCATGTGTGTGCGTGTGTGTGTGTGTGTGTGTGTGTGTGTGTGTGTATAAAGATACTGCATGATGGCTCTGGCAGCAGCATCAGGTGCTGATGCAGTGGCAGCGTCTCATAAACAGTCACAGCTGGCAGATAGGGTCTGGCCTAGTGGCTCCATATGGTCCCGTTCTAACTGCCCAGCATGAGCCCCTTCATGCTGCTCAATTCTTATCTAATCATAATGACATGATTCACTTTGTTTCACATCTCCTTGGGCAACGATTTAGGATAGCTGCATGTTGTGTGTGTATAAGAGAGAGAGAGAGAGAGGAAGGGGGAGAGTCACAATCACATCCATACAGCCATCTCCTGCAACATCCGTCATTCAAATCAGACATGACTCGTTTAGCCGTCTGCTCATCTTCCCCGGATCCGGTGCGACGAGACAGACTATCCTATAGATAACCCCAATCGGTGCCTCCTGCGTTCGCCCTCCATAAATTACTTCATCCCCTGATCGTCATGCACCTGTAGGCCTGTAAATGATGGACGCAGATCTCATTTACCTCAGGCCACAGGTGCCAGCGAGCTCATTTCCTTGTTTATTACCTGTGTGTGTGTGTGTGTTCAGATGAGCTTATAAATAATGTTCAGTCAGTGAGTCAGGTACCTACTTATCTTTCATTTATAGATGCCATGTGGGCACTCTACCCAAAATCCACCCGCCTGTTCAGCTACCTAATGCAACACAAGAGGACTGTTATCTGGATGGAAGAGCACCCACACACATAGATGGATACATCTATGCCCAAACATAGACATAAAGCGCACAAGACGTACATGCACGTGCACACACACACACACACACACACACACACACACACACATGCACACACATGCCCACAGGTTACATCAACCCCATACGACCTCATTGGTCTTTAATCATTTTACCAAGTTAACCAGAACATCCATTTATATCATGTCTAACCTCTTAGCACCCGGCTGTGAGCCCATCTCTCAGCCTGAGGCCAGGAGCCATCAGCAAAACAAATTACAGGGCGTGTCTTGTCACATCCCATTCATTTGCACTGAGTCATGGTCCTGTCCCCCAGGTACAGGAGGCAGAGCAGGACGGATAATGCAATTTATATGGCCGTGATGACCTGTCTGTGTTGCTTGGCTGACCTGAAACTTAATAACAACAATATATCAGCTGCCCTCTGGTTTTGGAGGAGCAGCTTGTCTTTGGAGAGGAATTTTATCTCGGCTAAGGCTGTATATGAGCTTGTCTGTGTCTCAAAACTTTTTTTTCCCCTCTGCCTGTACAAAGCTCAAAAGCTTTATGGTCAGAGAGGCGGGCTTGTGACTAGAGGGCTTCCAGTTCAATTCTCCACTTAAATTTCCTCTGGGATTCATAAAGTTCTACCGTATCTTATCTCATCTCATCTTAAACAGGAGAAATATTCTTATCATCTTGGAATATGGGCAGATCATGATGGAACAGTATTTGCACCGCGGGGTGCCCCGGGGCTTGTAAAATGCTTTAATATAACATTGTAGAGAAATCATCAGTACTAATGGATCCTATAAGATGGCTGATCACACTCATACAGACCCACCATCATGTTTAACATCTGTGGGTTGAAGGCATCCTTTCGCTCTCTCAAACCCTCCAGATGTAGGAAAAGGGATAAAACACAATTGATTATTTTTTCCGTTGTGTAGCAGCACAAGTTATATGCTATTTACACTGTTTTCTGCATCTTTGTGAGCTGGCCTTGAGTAGAAGCAGTTTTCAGTTTGCAGCATCGGTGTTGTGAAGCTCGTGATGTACAGTTTTTTCTGTTGAGACCATGTCACAGGTGTTCATTCAATTCCTCTGACATTTTTGAGGCCGTATAGTTTTTATGGCATTTAACGTTTTGCGTTGCCTTTTTTGAATTGCAACCTTTATGCTTCTTTGCCATTGCACTTGGTGCATGTTGTCAGGATTTTTCAGAAGCAGTTTTATATAATATGGTGTTCTCCTCACCATATTATATAAATTTGCAGACTTTGTGACAGGTGAATGTGCAATTTGGCCTTACAGCAACTCTCTTAGGTTCCTAAAGCTGCTTTGAGAACTCGTATAAAGGTAGTGAGTGTCAGACCTCTTTTAAAGGTGACGTATGCTTGTAACTCACATTCAGTTTAATACGACTCTCCTGTGTAGCTGCCTTTGTAAATCTGATTTAGTTGCTTCAAAGTTGAAGTCATTTTTCTTGTGGTGTTTGTTTTATTTCTGTCCTAACACCATATAGTTGTCTGGCGCTGCAATATAAGTGAAAAGTGAGAACTGCTGGAGATGTGGCAGGCGATTGCCGTGGCAACATAAAAAAAAAAAAGGAGGAGGGGGGTAGAGATGCAGTAAAAAGCAGGAATAAGAGGAGGGGTATAGAGGAGAGGAGAAGACAGTGACACAATACATTGAAGCATAATTAACACTTTTGCCACGGGCTTTACGGAGGAGACAAAGACGCACATCACACTAATAAAAGCCTGCCATTAAGAAGACAACTCAGTTCGACTCGAGCCAGCCTCCTCCACTCTGCTGTATGGGGCTAAACACAATTGCTTTGCTCCCAGGCTACAAGCTAATAGCACAATAATTTACTATATGTGCAAGAATGGTGTTTTCATCAGCGTGAGTCATCTAACATTGCACAGCCATGTGGTTAATGTTGACTGGGGGTTGATAACTGGTGCCATTGAAACCAATTAAAAGTGAATCCCATGGTGTTTGCTGTATTTCACAGTGGTATGTAATCCCATGAGGCTAAGTCTGCAGCTTCTACCCACTTGGCTCCAGATGCCATGGCTGGTTAGCTACCAGGCACAAGGCAGCAGACTGGTGGGAAAGATATCACAGAGAAAAATGAAACGGAGGAAAGAAAATTGAAAAAGGATGAACGCGCAGAATACACAGACCATAAAAAATTGGGAATCACGAGTTGAACCTGAAGCAAATCCTTGATATAAGAAAAGCATCCTAGGAGCATTGGCTTCCCTTTCAGGCTTCAGGCTTCATTATATAAAGCAGACATAATAAAAAAGAAAAAAAAGAAAGAGACAAAAAATGAGACAAAACATATCCTGGCTGGTGCCTAAGAATAATTTCTGCAAATAGGAAGTTTTCCACTTCCTCTTCTATCACTGCGGGCTCACTCACCTGGTTTACTGATGCAGACACATACTCACAAACGCTTCTAACTAACCCAAATATGCAGATATGGAGATTAATGTAGAATTAACATTTGGCAAGAAACATCTGTGCATAAAAATAATTCTCCCATCTGCCATAAATGCATAATCTAGTAGAAAATATATTTTGATGTGATACGTTTTGCATTGCAATATAAAAATATGTTTGCATGTATATAAATCAAGTCATTGATAGCCTTCTTTCATGCTTAACCCTGCGCTACCCTCTAGAGAAACCAAGTTAAAGGGCTATAACATTAGATTGCAGGTGACTGGTATGTGCGAGTTTTAAAGATATTATAATTTTACCAATCATTTTCTGAGAAGTAATTAGGGTTAATTATGGTAATTATGGTTTGAATTTAAATTTGAGGGATCATATTTCCTACACAGATATGAGTGAGAATATTCAGTGCTAAAAATATTCCACACTACACTCAAGAGTCAGTAACAGTGACTCTTGTCTTCACATATTTTTTTCTTCACAGCTCTATCTTTCATTAACTTTGCAGGAAGCCTTTTCATTGGGAAAACAATGCCTTTTTACACACAGATCACTCAGTGTGTGTTTGCATCTGTTTATGTGTATGTTTATGTATATTTATGTGTGCCAAGTGTCAAGCCAGTGACTTTTACCTTTCTGCTTGACCCGTCAAAGTGTCCTGCGCTCTTTACAGCAAAGCATAAATCCTCTCAAATTCACACACAAAACTGAATGAAACAGACGCCGAACAATAACTGAAGAGAACCGTTTACTAATTCAACTGATTCGAGGCTTTAATCTGCTGTGGCATCCCATGATAAAACAACACTGCGCTTTGTACTGAGGCAAAAACAAAAAGCTATAAATGGCTGTTTTTCTGAACCTCGACATGCTGGAGGGGTGGAGATGTTCTGAAGCCAGAGGGAATGTCTCTCGCAACTCGCCTGTATCTCTTTCTGTCTCTGTGTCTCTCTCTCTCTCTTTCTCTCTCGCTGGTATCAGCTGTGGCAACTTCCCCTGCCAGTTTCTTGCACGGCAGAGCAGTCAGGCAGGTTCAGCTGTCCTGTATCATGATGACATGTTTTTTCCAGTCTGAGCTCATCACTGTCATCTGACTTGCTGCATGTTTTTGTTTTTTTTGTCTTATTCTATTTTATTCCTTCTTCTACTATAAGACTGTCTCAAACAAGGGCAGGTTTCGCTGCTGGTGTGGTGTATGATGGCAGAGGACGGTGTGTACATTTGGTTGAAGGTGATGCTATAGAAGAAATATAAGGTTACCAAAATCAACAGGGTGAATAAAACAGGGAGCATGTGAGGATTCTTCTTTGTGGGAGCGTGAATGTAGCTGCAAAATTTCATGTTTGTGCTTTAATTGCATGCAGTGATGGACGGGGACATGGGCTCAATAAAATCAATAGGGTTCATTCTCCCGGGAGCATAGGTGCACTCAGCAAATTGGATGGCAATCCATCCACAGCAATTAAAGATATGATGAATCGAGTCAAATGTTTGCTCGAGGGTGGTGCTAGAGGAAAGATCATGAGGTCACCAAAATCGACAAATTGCATGCTCTTGGTAGCATGATGCACTCCTCATATTTCAGGAAAATCTGCCCAATAGATAAGATATAAACTATAAATAATCTGTTGGGGGGAGCATGAATGCACTCACCAAATATCATGGCAATCTGCTAATTAGATTTCAGGATAGCTTGTACACAAGTTGACATTTTGGCCTGACACTGGAAAGGTCATAAGGAAAGGTCATAAGGTCACTAAAATGAACAGAAAACATGTTCTGAGTAGCATGAATGTGCTCACCAATTTCATGGCCAACTTTCCAATAGATTATGAAATATCACATCTGACATTTTGGCCAAAGGGGTGGTCCTTCAGGAATGGTCATGAGGTCACCAAATCGACATAGTTCGTCCTCTGAGGATTGTGAATGTGCTCGTTAAAAATTTCATGGCAAGATCTCAAGATATGGTCTTGAACAGACAGACGGGCTGGCATGGTCATCCTTAGACCCCACCTAACAGCAGGGCAAAAAGATAAATGAATAAAAAGAACTGTGTTCCAGGGTACAGCTGCAGAAAAACCTCGGTGAGGTAGTTTCTTTCATTTTCACGAAACTAGTAAACAGAAAACCAATTTTCGTTTTTCGATGATTATTATTATCACCTCAGCAAGTCTCCTCATTTCAGGCTCCGTGGCCCCTGCAGGATGAGCACAGCCTCATCTCGGCTTGTTTTGTCTGTGTAAAAATGATTTATCTCCTCCCTGCTTGCCTGCTTTTATAGCATTAAGTCGTAGCAATCTCGAATAAACAGCAAAATAAGAGAATCGGGAGGCAAAAGCCAGGGGAAGAACACAAAAGAGAATGATGCTTCTACAGCTGCTGCAACTTTCTGTCTTCCTCATCGGCCTCGCGATCTTGTGTGTGTATATATATGCATCTTTGCAAAAGTGAGAGTCATTGCATATGAGTGTGTGTGTGTGTGTGTGTGTGTGAGGGTGTAATCCCATTCCTATCTCTCTTATCAGTCAGACTGTTCTCTCTCACTGGGCACCCTTCAGAAAACGCTCCATCAGGGAAGGGGAACTGGGTCAGCAGAAAGGCAATCAGATACAGAACACATAAGGGCCGCTAACAGCCAAGAGCATATTAATGAGTAAACACAACTTCAAAGCCATAATGCCACGGTCTCACTGCGTCCCCCACCCTCGGCCCCGGCCAAAAAGTCTCTCTTTCTGACCCAAATGCACGCGTCCATGAATGCACCTCTGCTTGTACGCAGCCTCACAAGGTGCAAGGAGTGTATAATTGATGAGTGCAGCGGTAGGAGGGATCATGAGAGCGATCGGGGACCCCGCTGCATAAACTGGCATTCTGGCCGACCTTTCACAGCTACTAGCATGTGTGAATGCATGCATATGTGTGTGTGTGTGTGTGTGTGTGTGTTTGTGTGTGTGTGTGTGTGTTGACACGACTTGGACCACCTCTGAATTTAAAGATTTAAAAATT
>OMLF01020671.1:0-15242 GCA_900302615.1 Holocentrus rufus
ACAACAGCTCCGACCACCACCACAACAGCCCCGACCACCACAACCACTCCAACCACCACGACAACAGCTCCAACCACCACCACAACAGCTCCGACCACCACCACAGCAACACCCCCGACCACCACAACAGCTCCGACCACCACGACAACAACAGCTCCGACCACGACAACAACTCCTCCAACCACAACGGCTGCACCAACCACGACGACAACAACCGCTCCGACCACAACCACAACAACAGCTCCAACCACCACGACGGCAGCGCCGACCACGACAACATCAGCCCCGACCACCACAACGACAGCAGCTCCAACCACCACCACAACAGCTCCGACCACCACCACAACAACAGCCCCGACCACCACAACAGGTCCGACCACCAGTACAACAACACCTCCGACCACGACAACTACTCCTCCAACCACAACCACGACGCCTGCGCCAACTACGACAACAACCGCTCCAACCACAACCACAACAACAGCTCCAACCACCACGACCGCAGCGCCGACCACGACGACAACAGCCCCGACGACGACAACAACTCCTCCGACCACGACAACAGCTCCAACCACCACGACAGCAACTCCATGCATAGCCACAACGGCACCTCCGACCACCACTACTACATAATCGGCTTCCCCTCTTGCTGGGCATCAGGCATACACCATTGCTGCTGTCGCACTTGTCTCGGTGGCACAGCGACCAATTACCCACAAGTTGTGCTCTCTCCACAACCTAAACTCCTGACATTTTTTTTTCAAATAAATAAGCTTTACTATATTCAAATGAGCAAGAGTTTTATTTCTTCTTGGCATATAGTTTGTGTATTTTTCCACCAGACTCACAGCATGACCATACTTTGTTTGTTGTACTTCCTTACTGTAGCAGGCTTGCAAATATGGTCGCATATATCATCATTGGAGTGTTTGCTGTCTGTGGCGGCAGCATCAAGCTTAATGCTTGAGAGGGTACAGGACTTTAAAAAGTTTGGGAACCACTGCTCTATCACTTACAGAAAAGCAGCCAGATTGGCAGTAAATTGTGCGACGCCTGTAGCCTACTTCTCCAGAGATCTTTACGTAGTTGTCTGCAATATCTTATATTTAAATGGTCAGCATTTGATTGATACTGATCCTATTTATTCTTTATTTCAGCGTTCATTTCTTGAATTGGCTGACAATCAAAAAACTTCTTTGTTTAAGAAAGCAGTCTTCCGAGTACCTATGCATATAGTCAAATCTGTGCAATATCAGTGCTTAATCCACAGTTTAAGTATTTTCATTCCAGCTCAAAAAGTCACTATATCAGCAGTCAAATGGGTAATCAGTGGAGTTTTCTGAATTCTGTATCAGTCCCAAAAATCTCATATCGGTTGGATTCTAACAGCTGATGAATATGCCTGACAAGATTCTCATTCCTATCACCGTCTTGGTGATGAGGAATATTAACTCGTTCAGCAGGTTTGCTGAATATTTTCCAAAGGAAGCGTTTTCTGTGTTGTTACTAACATGAGCCACAGGGTGGTGCAATCGGATCATGTGGCACGTGCTCTTATTTTCCATATAAACCACAGGCTTTTGTCATCATAGTTCTTTATGAATGCATTTCACTTGATGATGCTTTCATTCATTATTCTACTCTGTCTGGGAGCATTGACAACCAAAATGTTGTCACTCTATATAATGTAAATTATATAGAGTGAGATTAATGCCAGAAGAGATCCGAAGTGCATTCCCCTCCAGTGATGATAAAGCTTTATTTTTGATATCATACATATAAAAACACAAATGGACACAAACACTAACAATTGCATCTGTCTTACCTTAACAGAAATGAAACAAATCACTAATAAAAGTGTAAAGTTTTGGCCTGGGTCTTATATACCACAGACATGTTATTTAGCAGTGAGTAAATACATGGGATGTACTCAATGAATTATTGCTTTTTTACACACAATTTTTAACCAGGATATTCAATACTAAAGACATAGGAGTAAGTATTATTGGTAAACAAACATGCATACTCAGTAATGATTCAACATTTTATTCAAAAAATTATACATGCACATCTGTTTATTGCATTTTGTTTTGTTTTATTGTCTTGCTTTTATGTGCTATTTTAGTATACTACCTCATCTTTTCTAAAAGTATGATATAAATGAAGTTATTAATATATGAATGCATATTGTCTAAGGAACAATGACACATTTTATGGTCAAGTCACAGGTCTTGGGCATGCCATAACTTTGTAAGACTTGACCTTGAGCACAACACTTGCAACTCCTCTTAGGTCGGGCAGTGGGGCCTCACTTTCAGGAGGAACGAACTGGAAATCTCTCAGTAAGTAAGCAGTGAAGAGAAAGAGCTCCATTTTGGCAACAGACTCCCCCAGGCACAGCCGAGCCCCGCCTCCAAATGGCAGTAGTGCACGCGTTGAGCCATCCCCGCCCTCCAGAAAGCGCTCTGAAAGAGAGAGTGGCTACTGTTAACTTTATTTGAACTCTGCTGAGCCAAGCGAATGGAATGCACTGTGCCCAACAGTTCAGGAGCTACCTGGTTTGAAATGGTAGGGATCAGTCCAAACTGCAGGATCGTGATGTGCTCCAAAAAGGTTAGGGATGATCACAGTGTTCTGCGGGATGAAATAACCTGCAATACTGAACATGTACAACACATAACAGAGATAACACAGATAAAAATAACAGATTTCCAAATCAGAAAAAGAAACTTAACTCCAAACAATCAGTCTTTGTAAATAACTCTAAAGGACCCACACATGCCTTTATACCTATAGCAATGTATTTAATAGTATAAAATAATATAAAATAGTCTACATATAGTAAGACACATTATGGGCTACAGTTATGAAACACATTTGTGATAACTTGGTTTTGCATAACTGAATTTTATTTTTTTCTCTCTGTCACAAGTTTGCAGAAATTGACCAGTAACGCACCAAGTAATTCTGGCTGGCTACAGTTCCGTCTTGATCTTGATTAGTGTATAGGCATAATATCTGCTTTGCTTTTTTGTCTTGTCAAAAAGAATGGTTTTAGGTTGGTTGGATAATATTGCATTACATGTGAAATTCTTATATAGTTTTAAATCCCCTCTCAAATTTTTGCATGAACATAGAGCCAAATGGAATATTTTACAGTCCCATCATCCTGCCTCCACAACTTTGATAATGGGCAAGCATCAAACCACACTCCTTGACCAACATTTCTGAATGAATTGAAATCTGGAAGGGTTGTGAGTCTGTGTCAAGCCTGTGAATACTCCTGCTTCTGTTGTAATAATGTCCAGATCATCTTGATGCCGATGTTATGTAAATGCTACACTGAGTTAAATTTTCACGAAAGCATTTTCACTGCTATTTTGCAACATGCCCGATCAGTAGCACTGCTTATTGTGGCTCAGCTGACCTGCTGTCTCTGATGGCTCTATGTGGCACTGCCAGTGGGGCTACAGGCCTGAGTCTGAGAACTTCATTGATCACAGCACATAGAACAGGAAGTCTGTGTCTGTCACTATACTTGGGATAGCGACCCTCCAGTACCATGCACATCTCATTGTACACCCTGCACTGCACCTAAAGACGAAAGCAAGAGAGGATAGAAACTATGTGACTTATAATTCAGTGCTAAATATACTTTTTACATAATATATTTATGTTGTGGAACTTAATTATGAATATAATGTACCTCTGGTCTGTGCAAAAGGAAGGCCACAGTCCAGTTAAGCCAGGCAGCAGTGGTCTCTGTCCCCCCAATGAGAAGGTCCACCATGGCCATATGGACATGAGTATCTGTCAGGAGCTAAAAATAAATGCACAAGGTCATGTCATTCAGTACACCAGTATTATCTGACTCATATTAATTTTACTTTTAAGTTACATAATTGGAGTTCATTCAGGATATGTGAGTTTGGTTCATTCTGGTTCAATAGATCTGAACTTTAATTTGAATCAGAAATCAAGGCATAAAATTGGGGAAAAATAGTCACTTGTAGTAGAAATGAAATTGGTTTGAAGCACAATTCATATTCTTGGTAATTCTGCTAAATTTGAGCGATTTATCATAGGAAGAAAATCTTAATGTTATCTATCTGTTCACATAACTTTGAGAATATAAACCATTCAAATCAAATTCAAACTCTGCTTACTTTGGGATCAAATAACATTCTAATTGACTACATCCCTGGTAGTGAATAATTAATCAACATAGCACTTACCATTCCGTGCGTTTTGCTGTGACATTTGTCAATGCCCTGAAGGAGAGCGCCTGTGATGGAAGTGTCAGATTTCTTGTCTTGTGACTGTGCAGAGGACAGTGCAACAAATCTTTAAAAACTAACGGCAGAAGCAGGGATTAATTAGCTACATCAAGCTTAAATTCGATGGATTAAAAACCTGCTTGTTTGGCATATAGATACACATACATGCATTTCACCACTGAGCATGAAGTGTACGTCATCTGCTAGCCCCCTAGAATGTTAAAAGTGAAACTTATTCATGCAGTTTGGTTGTAAGCAACTGATTTACATTGGAGCTGTGTAGTACAGTTAACTTAAGAATTGCATGCAACCTGGAAGTGTTAAAACTGTTTGAACTTTTTTTGCAACCAGGTCATGCAACAGCAAGACATAATGCTGATATCACATCATGTGACTTTCAGCTGGGCCAGTTAGTTGTACTACCATGATCAGCTAATAGCATAACAACAAAAATGTACATAAAGAAGTATTTCAAGTTTTATGGACTAACTTTACACTAAATGTTGTCTTATTCCAGTTAAAGTAACCTATATAGAAGGTCAACTCAGCAGTATACACTCGCTGGTGTTACTGCTAACTATGAGCATAACTGGTAATTTTTGGTATAATTTGGTAATACACCTCAAAAAGGTTTAATATGCTGAAGCAGTAACTTGAAATTGTCCATTAAGCAGTTAAGATGGGAAAGAATAAAAAAATATTAAAAAAATATATTCTTCATTCTACATATTCTACACATTGTCTCGTGTTATCACTAACCTTGTAATTGTTTATAAGTGTTCTTATGATGTCATCTCTCCTGGCCACCTCTTTAAGGAGACGGGAAAATGGAGGACTGGGTAATTTCTTTGAGAAACGACAACATCACATTACATGTGAAATCCAAATCTAAATGTGTGTGTTAGTGTGTACCTTGTAATCTGTAGTCATTGTTATGAATATCTACTGACTCTGAGCATTGGAAAGGAGTCCAGAGCAGAAATCCAAGAGGAGCCCCACAAAGCAACGATCTCATTCAGGCAACTGTGTAAACGCTGCAATTCCACCGAACTCTTGTCATACTAGAGAACACACAGGTTTACATTTTATGACATCCTCCCACTGAAATGCTGTGTCCACCGACATCATCATTACACAACACAAGAATTTTGGCCATGCTCTATTTTAATACAAACTGCTGAGGTGGGCAGCATAAATAGTCACATTGCCCAGCTCTCAACATCAACAGGGGGCCAAGAATATATTTGCTACAACCACACAGAAAACCTGCCACTGTTCATTTATGAAAAGCAGATTTTATTTACCTATCTTCAGCACTCTCCTTTTTATTTCCTCTGAGAGTGCACAGAGCTGAGCTGAGGGGAGGACAGATACTCACTTCTTTTCCAAAAGCCAGAGTGGTGATGACATTACTGGCTGCCACAGTGAAATCCTCAGAGAGATCCACGGCACTACCTTGATAGCCCATCAAAACCTAAGCAATAAAGGAATGAATGATGAATGAATAACAATCATTTAAAATGTGATCATCTTGGGGAATTACACCAATTGGATGTTGAGTAGCAGAATGGTAGAGAATGCTGGCTTGATCTCTGCCTTTATACAGGCTGAATTGCTGAATTGTAATCTGTTCCTCCTCTTACAGTATTGTGGATGTCTCATATCCTGTACTGTACCTGTCGCAGGTGCAGTGCCTGTCTCTCTATTACATCATGCAAAGATTGCTGGTAGCAGCGTTGCAATGCACTGTGGACAAGACGGCGATGTGCCCTCCATTCCTCACTATAGTCCCCCAGAGAAATGGAATGCCCTCCTCCAGACACAATATCTCCTGACAATAGCATAGATTCAAGTGGAGAGGAAGAGGTTATGGACAAATTATATTTATCAGTAACACTGAGGCTAACATGGCACAGAATTTTATGTGTTTTACCTGTATAGGAAGGTGGTCTCCCAGCAAAGTCAGACCATTTCTTGACTAGTGCTTCTCTTATGACTTCATTACTATTAAGTATCACCATGGCTGGAAAAAACAGCAACATACGAATTGAGACCAAACAAGAGTTTTGATATGGTGACCTTCTGATTACAAATGTGGATATATCTCCAACAAGACCATAATAAATACAGATTTTTTTCTAAAGGCCTTGACTTGCTCAATCCAGCACTTTTATCTAGCAGTTTTTGGATGTGCATGTTGGATGTGCATGTTGTTTGTATATACTCAGAATCTGGCATTATACAATTAAATGAGATCCAAGAATCTGAAATTGACTGATTACTAGTGTTGCCACATTTAAGGCGGTAGATGCTTCCATAGCGTTGTGCCAGGTTGGTCAGGTGAATAGGCAGGTGGTCATGTGTCAACTCCAACATATTTCCCAAGAGGAGGAAGCTGGGAGGGCCTGGGAGGGAAGGAGAAGAGGAGCAGGGAAGAAACTGATAGAGATATTGCAGTAGTCTAGATTCAACTACTGCATGGGAAAATTAGGATAAGACAAAGATAAGAAGATAGAAAGAGGATGATTACTAATAAAGTCCAGTAGATCACTGATTAAGTCAAGTACTAGAAATAGTATCCACAAGTAGAATATCTGCCCCTTTCATAACTGACTGTGTTCGCCAGTAAGCTAGTAAAGCAACAAATATGGTAAAATGGGATTGTTAAGATGGTAAGTAGATAATTACCTGTAGACTCACTTCCCTTGTGATCTTGTATGAATTTGTCTTTCCGTCCACAAATGCAGATCAATAACATCAACAAAAGTACAACCATGAGCACAACTCCCACAATGACGACTGATATTTCTACTGCCATTCTGCGTCTTACAGCTGTCCCACTTCAAAAAGCTGCTCATCACTCTGCTTACCCCTTTTATAGTTTTCGCATCTGTGCCTTTTAGCATGCCAGCTCTATATATGATGTCAGTGTTTCAGTGAAATCAAGGATGGCTAAATATTTTTTTGACCTGAAGGGGTCAAGATCTCTTTATGTTGACATTAATACAATTTGATAAGTATATGCAAGTGTTAAAATGCCGTAATTATTACAATTCTTCTATTATTATTATTCTATTCTACAATATTCATATACAAAGTGCTTTACACTTTTGTTGCTGGAAATAAGATGACAGCAAAGAAGAGATTTGATAATCCACAGTTGTGATAGAATGGATTTACTGAAGGGCATGATAACATGTCACTTGACAGGCATACTTGATATTGTTTATCTTGTAGAGAAAGAGGGGGGAGAGGATGGGGGTTAAGGGAGAAGAGATGCTTGTGAAAAGGAGATTCGGATGTTTGGATGTTTTCCACAACAAAAAGACCACACTTGAGACCCACTTTAGCCACATTTATTCCAATAGAGAGAGAGACAGTGCATATTTAATTCCAGTAGTAGTGGGGTGGCATACCTTGGTGGTGTACAATATAAGTGTTTTACAGTCAAAACAAAATGTTGTGGGGATGAAATGTTCAGGAAGAACAGAACAATACAAAATGGACAATGGAAATTAAAAAAAATACCTCTCTTCTCTATTGGTACATTTCCTAAAGAAACCGCTGATGATGCACATAAGAAAAATTGAACAAATTCTAGGTACATTGAATCAGACTTCTTAATAAGCTGTTATTACAACTGTCAAAACCACTGCACATGCAACTTTTGGTGGAAAGTAAGATGCAGCAAGTGTGAGATCCACTCTCTTCTGGATTCCTGGAGTCTTAATCCTCTGTTTTGCAGATGGAAAGTTTTATGGTAGGAGAAACCATTGAGACTGCATAGCATCCTTAGCCATGAGTTGCAGGGGAGAACCCAGATGGTCTGAACTTCATCTCAGTGAAGGGAATGGAGGAGTCTTTACCTTTCCAGTCTATCCAGACCACTCCCTGTAGCATAGCAGAAACAGTTAAGGGATTAAAATGGACAATGTGCTATAACACAGGAAATTAAACTGTTAAAAGTCCATTATTCTTCATTAAGATAACTTCAAAGAAGTAGATTATACCTGATTGTTACTGTTCATGCCATAGAGACCATTGAGGTTGGTCTTGTAGCAGTTCTTGTACCACCAGCCGCCCATGTAGGCCCTGGCACAGTGGATCCCCAAGGGGTCAGGGTCCTTGTCCCGGGTGGAGAATGGGCGCCCATTATGGTACCTCATAGAGTCACCTGATTGGGAAATTCAGTACAAGATTAAGATTGTAAGATTTTAGACTTAGTTTCTCAAATAACCATTATCTGGCATATAATGTAGCATATACTGCACATAAAGATAAAGATAATTGTTCTTTTGTCTAATCTTAAAGATTTTACCTGCTGTGCCTGTGTAGCCAGATACCATGATGGTATAGTGCTTCTCCTCTGAGTCAATGGTGAAATTGGAGTAGTGAGCATAAGCGGTGTAATTTCCTGATTGCATGTCCACCCTCAGACTCACAGGGCCAACATTAGTGAGGTTGTGCAGAAGCTCATTTCCTAATGATGGTAGGAAGAAAGAATGCACAGTTTAGGCAGATTTTTGAATAATGTTTTGATGTAGAATTGATAAAATATAAGGGTTACGGCAAATTGTACCAAGCCAAAACTCTTCGCTGAGGTTTCCAAAGCCAGCGCTGTATTCACTCCAGGTTCTGTAGAAATCTGTCTTTCCATTCATCCTTCTCTGGAATACCTAGAAAATGATCACGGCACCAGTTTATTCTGTCCTGATCCATTATGACATTTTGTCAGCGCAAAGTTTTATTTGAGTGACATCAGTTTCTCTCACCGTCCAGCCGCCTCCATCTGTCTCCATGTCACAGTAGACTCTGACTGCTCCTCCTTCTCTCCCTTGTGGGTAGATATCCACCTCTCCTGACTGCAGTGCTCCATTCAGCAGTTCCTGAGAGCACTCAGTAGGGAAGGGGAAACGCAGCTTCCCTGAGACATGAAAAAAAAAAGTTGAGAATTACTGTGAAATAGTGAGTTGTATTAAGAAGTTGACAGTTAAATTACCAAAGGTTTGGCACAAGGAATGCACTACTTAAAATGCACTGACCCGTGAAAAACTCTGTGGTGACAATGGATGTGTACTGTCCATCTCTCTCTCCTTGCACCAGAACAATGTACCGTGACATAGACAGCAGCCCTGTCAGCTTATATTCTGTGATGGTGGGGTCCAGGATCACCTCCTGCTATATGCACAAACACACATTGAATCTTTTAACCAGTCCTTCACATTTTAAAGCTCTCTAACCACTTATATTTAATATGTACTGTATGTATGAACTCTAAGTGTGCATTGTTCACCTTTGCTTCCTCTCCCACCACCTGGTAGATCAGTCTGTAGCTGTGAAAAGCAACAATGGGTGCTTTCCATACAATCACTGCAGAGCGAGCACTCACTTCACTGGCCTTAACCACTGAGGAGAACAATAATACACATCCAGTAAGTTTATATACCTACAGATTGTCCTTTGTCTCAGCTGTTCAAAAATAAGCATTGCACTCCTGTGATACATACTTGTGTTCGGGTACATAACAAATAAAGAAAACGTATTTATTCTCTTCTACTCACCATTGGCAGTAGTGAATGTGGTTGAAATTGCTGTACTCTGGAGGCTGTCCTTCTGGCTCAAGGCTTTCACTGTATGTAGAGTGCCTCTCTGGAGCCCTCTAAGCTGATGTTCCGTTGAGTTTCCGGACACCATCACTGTCACTGTCACATTTGGAGCTGTGGCAAAAGAGTAAAGCAATAAAACAGCTTAATATTTCCTCCTGGATGACATGTAGACAGAGTAGGATAATGTTGATGCACTTACTCTTTGAGGACTCATAGCTGATGATAAAACGGTCTACTTTTCCCAAACTGGGTGTCCATTGCAGCGTAGCTCTGGTATCTGTAACACTGATTGCTTGAAGATGGGTTGGAGGGGCAGGCACTGCAGTCAGGGGACAATTGTGGGGTGTTATTTTATTTATTTATTTATTTATTTATTTTCAAAGACCAAGGCAACAAATGCCAAAAATATTAAGTATGTGCATGATACAATGCATAACAATATGCTTAACTGGCTGTGTACCTGTGGTGATAGTTGATGTGAGAGCATCACTCTGGACCTTTCCTTGTGTTGTAGTTACACTGATGGTGTAGGTTGAACCAGCAGACAACTTGGACAGAACTAAATGAGACTGCTGGGAGTCCACAATTACAGAGCGGGTCTCCCCTGGCAGGATGATACATTGTAAGTGTAACATTTTTTTGCACATTTAAGGTAACTAATGAATGATCCAAACAGACTAATATTGTAAAAAAACATTTGCAGGCATTATATCTGTGAAGTAAGTAAGATATTTTTGAAAGCGAATATGGTAGATAAGAAACCTTGGACAGACCTGTGACAGAGTGGGTGTATGTGACCCTGAAGGCTGTGAATGTAGTCTTTGGTTTGGACCAGGACACAGTGAGAGAGGACTCTGTGACATTACTGAACACCATCCCTGTAGCTGGCTCAGGACCTGATGAGAGAAAACAAAGACAACATAGTGTCAGAAATCTTTTATTTATAGTTTTTTCTTCCTTCCAGCAACCTATGAATAAATATTACTCAGACAGGGACAAAAGGGGAGAACAGAAGCTCCCAGTACAGTTACTACCTCCCATAAAAAACAGTCACTGACAATACTACAGGAATTAGCCATAAATTATCCATGTGACATCATTTTACTCACCCGTAGTTACAGTTACTCTGTGAATCTTGGACCTCTTCCCAGGAGCAGTACCATATACGTGCAGGGAATATCGTGTCTGTGACCGAAGGTTACTGAACTCCACAGAGCGTACACTGCCAGGAAGAACCATGGACACTCTCTTGCTTTCTGCTTTACCTCTGGATCCAAGAGCTTTAGCAAAGGAAACAGTTCCATTGGTGCTTTCACTTTCTATCTGGATCTCTGTTGTGTTCTTAAAAGTGGTGACTTTGTCTCCTTCAAGAGCTAACTCCTCTATATCTTCATCATCTTCTTCATCACCCTCAGCCCTCTGCTCTCTTCTGATCACTGTGAAGTTCTTGAACATCCCATGTGGAGCTAACCATGTAAGAGTGAAGCTGTAGGAAGAAATGTTTGCAACCTTCACAGAACCTATGCCTCCTGCCCTCTTGGTGGTGTCCCCAGATGTCTGGACATCTGTTTTGGTCTGACGAACTTTGGTCTCATCTGAAGTCACTGCGACGGTCATATTCACCAGGTACTGACTCTTCTGGATAACTTTTCCTTTTCCAGACCCAATCCTGCCTACTTCAGTGTTTTTGCTGTCAACAGATTGCACCACTTTTGTCCCATTTACATTCTCTACTTTGACCCTTTTGATGAGTCTATGTCCAGATGATTGGGTAACATTCTTCTCAGCCAGTGTGGATTGCTCCAAGGTCCCTGCCCTTGTTTTGTTTGTTGCCGTGACCTTGGTGAGAATAGTCTGAACATTAGACGTACCACTAGATTTCTTCACATTTGTCTGGGTTATATTGGTTCGAGGTTGGTCTTTCAGTTGGGTAGATTTAGTATTTACTTTATCTGCAGATCCTTCTTTGACAGTAACTACCTTGGAGCCAGTTTTTGGAAGGGCCTTTTTAGAGGTCAGGATTGTAGTTTTGCCTTTGCGGGCCTCCTCTTGCTTCCGTCCCTCATGTTTCAGCAAGACTTGTCCAACAGTTGGGCGACTAGTCTTTGTGGAACTTGCAGAACCTTTAATGCCTATTTTACTAACAGAAGTTGCTTGTTTTGCTACTGTTTTAGCAAGGCCCACTTTTTCATTCATGGACCCTTTTGGTCTGTTGTCAATCTCTTTGCCTTCAGTCACTGTCTTCTGGTCCTTCTTTTGGAAGAGTGTCTGCTCGGCTTTAGTGTTCTTCCCCTGTGCATTTTCCTTGATGGCATTGCTTTCTTGGTTCACATGCAGCGTCACTGTCTCCACAGTCATCTTGACCTTCCCTTTGGCACTTTCTGAAAGTGGAGAGCAGAGATTGGGATCAAGAGATGCATGAAATATTCTCACCATGACAGTATGAAATATCTATCCTCTATTGAAAAATCTATATCCTGGACTCCAGAATGTATATCCTATATGCAGCCAGATACCAGAATTGCTAGGCACAAACTCTTACTTACTTTTACTACAGTCGACTCCAGGTGCACACTTACTGCAGTCTGGACCTACGAATCCCTGAATACAGACACATTTTCCCTTCTCACATTTTCCATTTGTACCACAGTCATTTGGACAATTTGCTGAACATGGACCTGGGCAGCAGAAAAAAAGACAACTACAATTAGAGGGGCTGTATTAGCACAAAAAAAGGTCTTTAGAAGTGTCAATTACAAAATCCACCTCCCCGGTGAGTTGTGTTAAAATAGTGAAAATTTAATGACCTGAGCAGCACAATACTAAATGTGTATGATGATAATGTATATGATAAAACTACAAGAACGCCATTTTTATAATAATATCATACATTTATCTTTTAGGGACGACATCTCCCTTTCCAATCGAGCCACACGTCCTCTTAGTGCAGCCATCTCAGCCTCACAACCCCCAGTGCAACCTCCAGGCACCAAGCTGATCTTATGAGTCATCACCAGAGGAGAGCCAGGCTTCAGTTTCAGCTCCTGTTCCTTAATGTTGCTGGAGTCACAACCATCACTTATGACCACCTTGATTGGTTGTGCAGGGGCAGACTTGTCTTTGATGGTCTTCATGATGCTGCTTGTAGGAGATTTGATGACAGCTGTCTGACTAGCAGAACCTGCGACCTTGTCTTTCTCAACTATGTTACTGCTACCTGTAGCTGCTTTTATGGGTGTTGACAGAACAGCCTGGACTACTGTTGAGGCAGGCTTGTCTTTGGTAGCCTTCACATCACTGGTTGAGGGAGATTTAATTAAAACAGTCTGATTGACTGAAGCTGTGAGTTTGGTTTTGGTGGTTGTGGAACCTCTAGTTGAAGTAGGCTTTGGAGATGTTGACTGAACATTTTGACCTACGGTAGGGGCAGGCTTGTCTTTGGTAATCTTCACATCGCTGGTCGAGGGAGATTTAATTAAAACAGTCTGATTGCCTGAGGCTGTTAGTCTGTCTTTGGTGGTTTTGGTGCTACTAGTTGGAGCAAACTTTGCAGATGTTGACTGAACATTTTGCACTACTGTGGGGGCTAATTTGTCTTTTGCAGTTTTCACTTCACCAGTTGAAGGAGATTTTATTAAAACAGTCTGATTGACTGAGAGTGTAAGCTTGTCTTTGGTGGTCACAATACCACTAGCTGTAGTAGGCCTTGCGGGTGCTGACAGAGTGGTTTGAATTACTGTGGGGTTGAGCTTGCTCTTGGTGGTCTTTGGAGCATTGACGGTTGGAGGTTTTTGGTTGTTGCCTGAAGTGGGTAAAACTGTCAGATTAACTGTGTTTGGCTTTAGGGTGGGGCGAAGGATCTGTTTGGCAAGAGAAGCAGTGGTTTTGGGTTTTGAGAGGGTCAAAACAGCATTGGGTTTGGTAATGTCACTTCCTGTGGAGTTTCTCTTCTCATTGGTCGTGGTTTGAAAGGAGGGAAATGGGGTGAGCAGGAGGAGAAGTCCTAGAATAAACAGCATTTTCAGCCAGAAGCCACCAGCAGTGACCAGAAATGGAATAGCCTTTTGCAGTATCAGAACGTTATGTTGCTAGAAAATTATGAACTCCTTCCTCTGTATTTCAGTGAAAAGTTCAGGCATCCAGGTCTTTCCTACAAATGAAAAAAACAAAAGTTGAATCATGACAGAGATTAATCTGTGACATTTTAAGCAACGACTTTTTTTTTTCTTTTTTTTTAAATAAAGGGTTTTGGTGGGCTGGGATTTAGTGCCATGCGACTTAAGAAAGACTTAACAAAGACTTAAAAGACAAAGACTATCATAGTACACATATGCCATATGCTGCTACTTCACCACTACCATCCTGTTTAGGTCACCTTGTCCCATTTTTATTGCTGTCTCTGTGTTTGTATAAATATACTTGAGTTATATAACATGTATAATTTAGATATTTATTTTTTTAATACATATTTTTACATATACATATATATTATGTATATGTAAAACTTTAATTTATACTTGCTGCTTTTATTCATATTTGCTGTTTATGCTGCTAAAAAAATGTTCATTGTTCTAATTACAATGACAACAAAGACTTAATCTAATCTAAAATGCTGATTAATGCAGTTGTTGAGGAAAAGGAGAAATGTGTATTCCATACCCACTAAGATTTCACTGTTCAGATTAGGGACTCAACCTGATTGCCTTTACTGTCTATTAAACATATTGGCTGTTTCTACAGCCTCTTCCAAACATTTTCCCTGTGCCACTGCTAAAGTTTGAGAACAAATAAGTATCATACAGATTAATTACTGAGTGAAAGGATAAAATCCATGCTCATTGCCCTCAGCACAGTAGGCCATGAATTAGAAGACTTAGAAGCTTTCAGTCGGCGTGGATTTTTTATTTTATTTATTTTGTTAGTACTAACAGTAAAACAAATGTAAGTCCAAAAAATACAGCAGTGCTCCAATCAACCATTAATAGTGGCTTGCCAGAGTAAGTGAAATATAAAATAAGCTGATTTTAAGCAGGAAGGAAAAAGGTGACTTGAGTAGGAAGTCTAGAGACGCTGCTGGAGAGACTATGCAGAGAACTAACAGAGCTTTACTGTATAGAACTCTGGGACACTGCAAGTCTTTCACTATACAGAGTGTTACATAATCTTCTGCACCCACATCTTATGAAAACCACTAAAAGAAGTATGTCCAGGCTTCACTTTAAATCTCTAGAGAATTAAATATATCAGGCAGCATGTCAAATATACATAAAGGTGCTCTACCACACAGCAAGCTAACATATTTTCAGTGTTAATTCAGTCTGTTCTGAATTTAATTAAAGTAGTCATACTTTACTTTTTA
>OMLF01020673.1:2409-12595 GCA_900302615.1 Holocentrus rufus
AACACTCCCTCCCTAAAAAAAAAACACAAACACACACACACACACACACACACACACACACACACACACACACACACACACAAATGTAGACCAAAATTAGTCTGTTCCATATTAGCGGATTTAACCGTGTTCTCTGATTTGCAGGTGTCAAACAGAGCAAGTGATGCTTTCTTATGATGAAAAACTGGAAATGATCAGAACTGGAAATGACCAAACCATCTCTGGACAGAGAACCACCAGGGATTCTGTAGCTTCATACAGGGCTAAACTGGTTAACCTGTGGACCTGCTGCTAGTCACTATTTCTCTGGACTACTGACTGAGATATGATCTGCCTTTTCAACATCAGTCTGCAATTTGTAAGCAGCTGTATTTTAAACCAAAGAGTAATAGACATCTTAATTTTTTGTCATTACAGTGCAACCAATGGGAATTATGTTGGGTTCACATCATTTTTATACATTGTATGTTGTAATACAGAGGGAACAACTGCAATAGGTATGAAATATTTTGTTCCATATGTGTAAGAGCCTTAAATATGATCAAATATTAGACCTGCACTAAAGACCTTTGTCACAAATATAGACTGTAAGTGTTAAGCCAATACTGGCTGTTATGCATATGTCCAAAGGTCATATGCATTTCTGTCAATTCCAACAAATCCTCAACACACTTGACTTCCATGGCAAATTTCAGTCTTATAGGTTGAAAGTTGTGGTTGCTGTAAGGTGGGCACACATTTGTAGACCAATGAATGGATAGATTTTTATGGACCAATGAAGTGATTGACCAACAGAACGAAATGACGAAGCTAACCCACAACACTGAAAAAGGAACCTCTGCTGAGTCCAACGATGCCTCCCATAAGAATCTGACAAACATGAGTTATGAAACGGGCCGTAGCTCAAGTGTAGGGGTGGGGCAAAGCGTGGTTTTTCATAACCTCTTGCTGGAGGTTTCACCTCCTTGACAAATGTAATTACTGCCTATCAATTCAATTATAGATTTCAATTATAGGTTTTGGGCGAAATACCCTTTGTCCGACTTACCTAGACTGAGACAAGATGTTCAATACCATTTTCATTTCTGTACGTCCACTGCTTTGGTTCCTCTGGGTAGCATTTCATGTTAGCTTAGTTGTCTTATTCACACAATGTATCGTGTATTTGAAATACACGTCTTGGAATTTTTTTTTTTTTTTTAAGCGAGAGTCATTTAATAGAAGTTAGATGGTAGGAACTATAACTGCTAAACGCATGTAGCCTTCATCTGTGTTCAGTGGTTATAGTTCCTTTCACACAAGCAATCCTCTTGTAAACCCTGTTTGTGCCTCATCCTCTGAACCAATTTTACAGTTGACATTACTAATAATAATTGTCCAGAATTACCAAGCAATTTTATATTCCTCATGGACATGTTGTCAAGAGAAAGCTAGAACTATGTTGGCTAAGAGGTTACTGATCTAATCAAATTGCCTGTAAACATAAGTTGACAAATTATTAAGAAGACAAATTTCAACCCTGGTGGACAATAAAATTGTATTGTAGAATACTGTAAATTGTCTCAGTAGAATGTAGCAGCTTTGCATACTATCCATAGATAGCTTAATTTGCACCTTGCATTAATATCTATCTTGTATCAACAGTAGTATGAACTGTGTGCATTTCAACTTTCACCTGACACTGGAAATTCATCCTATCTATCCACATCTAAATGCAATACAAAATGCAGATATGCTAATGTATAGCCTCACAAGTGTTGTAGTACTGAGGATTGTGCCGATGACCACAATGTGAGGCAGTCTCTTGTGTATTTGCAGTATTAGAGAGAAGTCTTGAACAACAAGAATTGGCATTGTTTAAATGTCACATTTAATGTTTTAACCAGTGTCCTCCAGATCTCCACTTCTGGATAGACCTCTCGCTTCCCCCCAAAATGAAACATCATCTAGATACCTTCTTTTCTTTATCTTGATTTACAGTCCTTGAGAGCAGAGTTTAATAGATAATTTTATGTACTGTATATACTGTTTTATTCAAATTACAATGCATCTGAGTAAAACATCAAATATATAAAAAAATTTATGACAGCAAATTATATTGATCCAAATAGTCCAATAGTTGCTGAATTCAGGTTAGTTTGTCACACAAAGTTTGTCAGTTACTCTACAATATTCCAAAATTAGTATCAGTTGATTCAAGTACTTCATTCCAACACAAAATAAGACAGATAGGAAACTATATATACATTAATATTTCATACAGGCAATGAGGAGGGAGAGTAATAACTTGTACCACTACTAGGTGCGTTCATTCCTGAGAAAATTCCCATTCATTTTTCCCATTGACGAACAGAGCATTTCTGTTAACTGCATCACGTTTTTCAGAACAGTCACTGGATATACAAATTTCTATATTGTAACCTATAACAGAGTTCATTGTAATGAAACACCGTAAAGTCTCTTTTTCATTCTTAGCAGCCTGAAAGTAAATGCAATCAACAAAAAAAGATTGTATTCCCTAAGGAGAATCAAACCTTTCTCACTGAGCTTTGAACGCAGGCAACAGAGGTCAAAATGATGACCTTCCCTCCTCATAATTTCCTATCCTATCAAATATAACTTTAAGTTGACTAACAGTCAGGTAACCCTTGGCTATTGGTAGGGCTTTAAAATATAAAGATCTAATAGTTCAAAATTTCAAGTGAATGGTTTGTACTTCAATAGTGTAGGAGAGGTCTGAGGAGAGGGGGCGAGGGGGGGGGTATTATTTCAATATAAAAGCTTGAATGGACATTCAAGTGTTTTCATTTAATCTCCACTTCAAATCATAAACTTGTGGAGGTAAACAAGCCAAGTTATTGAGCTCAAGAGGTAGAGACCAACATGGTGAATCCTTTATATACATATTCACACAGTAGTGTTGCTATGATGAAAGAACTGATAACAAACAAAAAAGTTCTACTTAGATATATCCACAGCTCTGCTGTACACACAAGATACAGTTAACATAATTGTGTACTTTGTGAATCATAGGATTTGCTGTCCTCTACAGATCCTAGTTGCAGGGTAAAAATCAAGAAAATATATACATTTATATGCAAGTTTTAAAAATAAAATGAACTTCACAGCCCTAGAAATGTGCAGGCTAATACAATTTCTATACAGTGGTATTGTTTTTTTTAATGTTTGTATTTTTAAGATTTGCGTCCATATTTATCATATATACATATACTTTGAGGTGTGAGAATGCATGCCTTAGATTCTCAAGAAATGGAATAGAAAATAAAAATCTAAAAATATATTAAATAATTTACTTCAAAGGTCCAAAACTCTTTCTGGTGACAGGGTGGGTCAGTGTACATGAGTGAAAATTAACGGGCTATATCATTGCATAACCATTAAGAAAAATCCAAACTGACCATCTCCTCATTGGTGATTCATTAATATGCTACTCATTTCGTTCTTATCCATGAACAACCAGTTGGTCTGACATAATCAAGTACACATAAAAAAATAATTAACACCCTTGAAGAATGATGTAACTGGTTTGTCTGATTCTTTATCTCAGTACATTTCCATTTTTGATATTTTGTTTTAATATTCATACAGTTCCCATTTGTACATGTAGTCAAAAGAGACACAAGCAGAACAAGGCAGGGTTACAGGGCAGACTGCATCTTGCTCTTTGTAAATTACTATATCCAGTCTCAGTATTCAACTACATGATGTAACAGAAACTGACCACAATTGTCCTTCCCCAATGTTTTGCTTCCTGATACCTTTCTTAAAGGAATACTCCAAAGTTTTGGGCAAAATGCCCTTTTTCTGACGTAAACAGATTGAGACAAGATGTTCGATACCATTTTCACCTCTGTACGTCCACTGGTGTGGTTCCTATGGGTAGCATTTCATGTTAGCATAGCATAAAGACTTGAAGGCTACAGGAGTCATTGGCCTAGCTCCATCAAACTACCCTCAATGTACTGCTGAAGTGGTTGCAAGGATACATATGTTCAGAGGTTATAACTCCAGCCATCTAACTTCTTTTCCAAGATGTGTATTTTAAATACAGTATACATTGGGTAAATAGGGAGGTTTCAGAGGTTTATTTTTCAACATGACAGAGTTAAATAAACAACTCCTGTGGACTTCCAGTCTGTATGCTATTCTAACACAAAATGCTACCCACTGGAACTGAACCAGTGGACGTACAGAGGTGAAAATGGTATCAACTATCTTGTCTCCTTTTTGTACTCCTTTTTGTTTCTGAACTTTATCACTAGAAAGGCCAATAGATTTGGGGGTCTAGAGGAAGCAGCTGTTAACTGAAGAGGGTAAATATCATTACTCCTCTTTAGATTTTAAAAATTTTATAACATTGGTTTGTAGAGAAAGCAAGTCAGGGAAAAGTCACGGAGAAGTGTTTTGAAAGCTGAAATAGTTCATCTCTAAAATTCAAAAACAAATGTCATTTGATGGTGGTTTGGCCTTTCTTGCGCAGGAAGATGATCCTACTTTTTTATTCCAAAACTCTTAAAAATAAGAGTGTTCTGGACTCTTCCTTGCTTTTAAACTTTACACTCTTTGGGTTAAGATGTGCTGAGTTTGTTTGGTTGTGTGTGTGTTTACCTTAACTGTCTCAGCAGTAGAACTAGTAGGCACACAAGTAGACAGCACACATCCCCTCACTGAAAACCCAACAATCTGATCAGTGTGGGATAGCTTGACACAACTGTTAACTATACACCACAACTTAAACTGAAAGAAATAAATTACTAAGGGTGGGGAGGGGCAGTGTCAGGCGTAAAATTGTAGTTTTCTTTTCTGCAGAAAAATAACCCAAGAGCCCCGTTTTCACTTATAAATAAATTACTATTTGGAAATAATATGAGCTGTGTTTTACTTTTTGGAAGTAGGGCATGTGATATTATGGTGTTACTTTGTAGCGAGATCCCTTTTTAAAACCAATTTCCAGTCCAGAGAATTCAGTTGTTCTTCACGTTATATGCATGTGTTTCATATCTTGAAATCATGATTATTAAAAACGCTACAATGCAGATACTTCAAATTCGACATAATTTGCTAATTTTATGAACACTGTGAATTCTTATATTTGTTATTCAAAACAGAAATAAAATCCTAAGCTAAGTGTATTAAATATTTTTTGTAAGAAATTGCTGTAAATTTATCGTTGGCATTTTTAAGGGTTGGGTATAGTAATATTAGCCTACATCTACAACTGGCCGAGCAAATAATAAAAAAAGACAAGTTAAACTTTATTACAAATGTTCCTGGGGCCTCATGTATAAAAGTTTGCATAGATTTATCTCTAAAAACATGCACAAAATAGCAGAAACATTCATACACTCATTAATTCACATATATGCACTGTATGTATTCAGAAATACATAGTCTATATATATTAACACACACTGCTGTATGTATGTTTCTTTCTTTCTGTTAATCACAAACAGCTGTATATTTGTACATCCTCCATCTATCTCCACAATTAAATATTTAATAGTTGCTGAAATGCCCTGTTTGCCTGATTGATTTCTCATTCATCTCATTGCAGTTTGTCCAAGAAAACAGTGTTGGTGCACACTTAAATTACCAAAGCCTCACAAACTTTAAGTTGATCAATGTTGACGAGGTGTGCATTCTAGAAGACAGGATATCTTCATGAATGGAAAAAAATTGTGAAATGATAAGAAGTGGTGGTGACAGAACTGAGCAAATTAGCAAAACCTCAATGATTCATACTGCCATTTTCTGCAAACACAGCAACTTATTCATCAGCAGTCATGCATTGTTACACATGAAAGTGATACACAAGTTGTGGCAATAAAGACACTAGAACCATCACTGGTACAATTGTTAATATTTTGTTTCCATGAATGACATGTCTTAACCATGGTATAGTGCCATATGCAGGGAGCACTGGAATGGCCATATTGAATATTAAATGCGTGTAGCCTCGATTATGTGATAAGGTTTCTTTGGCAACAGATCGACCATTTAAAATCTCCTTTAATTTTATCCACTACTGTTTGGTTTGATTTTATTTTAAATTTAACACTTATATAAAATACTGTAAGTCCATATTTCCAATATTAAACACTGGGCAAATGGTGCTGCCTACATTTTTTAATTTTTTTCCTCTGTGTAATGGGGGGAAGGTGGGGGTTGGAGGTGGCTAGAAGGGAGGTCATCCTCCAACCTGAAGGTACAGAATCGAGAGCCACCTCCAGCAAGCATCCACCATGCACCAAAGACAATAAATCCCTATCAGTTCCTTTGCTGTTTTGTTGCTGATCCTTGTCTTTGACCTTCTTTTGTAGGATAGCAAGAGATTAGACTACCGTATTTCCTCAAATAAAAGCTGGTGGTTAAGAGCGGGGTCTCCAATAATGGCCGGGGGCATGGTTGACATGAACAAATAAAGGCTGACCTCAAATACAGGCTGGTGATAAAACAAGAAGAAAAAACGGGACAGGGGAGAAAAAATTGACCCGGAGAAGGGGAAAAATAAGCGCACTGAGTGCCAGTGCTTCCTATCTCTCCTGGTCAAAATTGGTTGATCCAAAAAACACTAACCCTAACCCAGATCAGAAAACATGGAGGCTTCATACTAAAATACGAACAAATATATTTATGAAACCGAGGGAATGAGAACTAAAGGCCCCTTTCAAATAAAAGGCCTCCCTCCAATAAAGGCCTGGTGCCCTCTGCAGTTGAGCTAAATAAAAACCCCATTCACTATTTAAGGAAATACGGTACTTCTTCTCTGGGGTTTAATAGAGTCAAGGCACAAGAGCAGGCTAGCCCTGTAGTTAGTAGGGTTCTTCTCCAAATGGAGGGGCTCCGGTTTGATCCCCAATGTGGCCAAACCGTCCACAGTGCCCTTGAGCAAGATACTGTACCCATATGTGCCACAAGGGTGCTGCAACCTGGACCCCCACCAGAGATAAAAATAATAATGCTCATCTAAATGGAGTATCACCAAATATAATTGGGAACCTTACGATTTGGAGTCACTAAATCCAACACCCATTTGCCCTCTGTGGGTATAATGTAGAAAATGTGCAGTGTTTGACACTTTTATATTGAGCTTATACAAGATTTTATAAATCCAAAACTTTGCATGGAAAATTCTGTACACATCTTTTTAATGCATATGCATCATTTATACATGAGGCTCCTGCTCTTTGGCAAACTAAACACTTCACCATAGGAAAAATGGCCAAATGGGCAGGGAAATTAGTTATGTGCCTGAATTATTTTTTGTTGTCAATGTTAAGAGACATTTGGAGCAAGTTAAAGCATGTGCCCAACAATAGGATGCTCTTGAAAACATTGGGAAGTTTTAATTGCAAATATGTTAAGCCTATCAATGGCAATCGAGATTGTCTAAAAATGAAGCAAACTTGAATGTGATGCAGATTTGGCAACTTACCAGTGCAGATGTGAAGGTGGTAGGTGTAATGCAAAGCAGCCTAATGCTATGGGAAATTAATCAATGTCAGGATTACAGAATGGTCAAAATAGAAATGATTTTTTTGTGTGTGAATATATATATGAAACAGTTTACTTCTTTATAATGCAATAACTCTTCAATCCCTGTACATGGGCTCTAAGTGTTTTTCCCCATTAGGTCTCTCAGGTTCCTTATCTACCTGGAAGTGACAGGATGGGTTTATTTAAAACATTCTGATTTGGTCTACAGAGCACTGCTCTCATACACTTGCATATAAACCCTCTAACCCTTGTAAAGCAACTATCAGTGGCGGCGTTTTTTCCTTCATAACTAATATTTAAGTATACACACAATGGACATTTGAGTCCCAGTCTCCAGTGAATTGCTACGCATATCAGGGAGGGGGTTCGATGCTTTCTTGTTCCCAGTCTAGCAGCTTGTCAGTTGGGGAAGGAGTTGACAGTCACAACAGCAGCTATTCCCACACCAATGGAGATGGAGGCATTTCAGAGGGCTGAGCCACTGTGGAACTGTTGAAGGAGGGCAAGAAATTAAGTTAAATGAAGTTAAAATCAGAAATTAATTTATGTATTACCTTAAAGAGGTTTGTTTCTTGGTTCAGTTTTCAGTGGTTAGTTATGCTGGATTTAAGGTTAAAAAATCAGATATTATGACTTTGTTTAAGGAAAAACAGAACTGACTTGGAATGGCCTTTCAAGTTAGAATTCCACATAGGAATTCCACCGTGGGATTTCTCAAGTCCAAGGTTTGAACTTAGATGCATTTAGATGCACCAAGATGCACTTATATGGCGTTGCATCGGTATGATAGCGTGCACAATAAATGCTACACAACATTACATATTTATAATCTTAAAAATACACTTAAGTCTAGTTTTAGCATCACATGACCTGAAGTGTATCAGAAAGTCTGTAATAAATAAAACACATATATTTAAAATTTGCTTGCAATTAATAATACAGCAGTTATTATTATTAATATACCATAATAATAACAACAACAACAATAATAATAATAATAATAATAATAATTATTATTATTATTATTATTATTATGTAAAGGAGTGTTTACAATTTAAGAGATTTAAGAGGTGATGTTTTCAAGCATTGCATTCCAAAGATAAAGAGCCTTATACAACAGTTAGATCCGATCAAAAGATTTGATTGGTCAAGAGACATTCCACCAGTGCTGATATACATTATAACATCACTCTGACGTTTAACTATAGGTATTACTGCACTTTACAAGTGTTACGTAATAATCTATATTAACGTCCGTGAAGCACATTGCAACAAACTTCGTACCGCGACAGCGTTCTCAGAGGAGGACGAGAGGGAGGGAAAAATAGCGTGGAGACTGCTGTGCAAACTTCCAGGTGTGTTCAGAGCTGCTAGCTAGCCTTCGCTAGTGTGTAGACCTATACAAAGTAGCAAGCTAGCTTGCAGTCGGGAAATTGTGTTGCTTAGCAACCGCTCAGTCGCTTCAAATCTGACGGACCTACTTGTGCTGGCGGAGCGGAATAAATGTTTGTGTGATTATCTTCGGCACTCAGCCTGTGGCCTCGTGCCTATGACCGAATCACAGCCGTGCTGATATACAGTATATCACGTCCTTCAAGCAAAGAGGAGCAACCCACCTCATTATACAGGTTACATAGCATCAGTATCATCAAGAGTAATGAACCTAAGGGCAGAGTGGTAAACACAGCCCAAGGATCAAGGTGTGGAGAGAGCTGCATGCCTATAAATTATTCCCCCTCATAAACTCACCTAATCTCTCACCTAGTTTGCAAAGAGAGTCTTTTTCATGTATTTGTTTGCCATACATTTAGATGGCAGTTTATAGAAAGCAGGGAATGACATCTTTTAGAGGAATACTCCAATGTTTTGAGCAAAATACCCTTTTTCCAACTTACCCAGACTGAGACAAGATGTTGATACATTTTCACCTCTGTACTTCCACTGGTTCAGTTGCAATGGGTAGCATTTCATGTTGGCTTAGCATAAAGACTTGAAGTCTACAGGAGCAGTTAGCCTAGTTCCATCAAAGTGAAAAAAATAAACCTTACAGCTGTCTTATTTACACAATGTATCGTGTATTTGAAATCCAAGACAGATTACTGTGTAATACACGATACATTGTGTAACTAAGACAGCTTCAGAGTTACTATAAAGTTTTTTTTTCCCACTTTGACAGAGCTAGGCTAATGACTCCTGTAGACTTTAAGTATTTATGTTATGCTAAAACATATCAAAAATCTATCAAACATCTTGTATCAAACATCTTGTCTCAGTCTGGGTAAATCGGAAAAAGGGTATTTTTCTCAAAACATTGGAGTATTCCTTTAAAAACGGAAACTTACACCAGAAGTGAGTGAGCGATAACCTAACAACCTCGTCTTGGAAAGTGGCCTTATCGGATTCAACATTGTCATCGTCAAAAGAATGGGAAATAGTCTTGCAGGGCGGAAGTTCATTTGTTTGGATGCTCGTCCCATGTTTTTGAGGGAGCACCTATTTACGGTGGCTAACTTAATTGAATTTAAAATCTTTCCATCCATGTCTACCCATGTCCATATAACTTGTACTGGAAACATCATGGAGATGCAGACACTTCTCTTGGTCCATCTCTGCTCTCCCAGTGTGAACTGCAGGAAATTCACTGCAGCTTTAGAGGCTTGGGGATTAC
>OMLF01020673.1:13438-30057 GCA_900302615.1 Holocentrus rufus
AGTGCCACCCCCCCCACACACACACACGCACACACCCATACAAACACACACACTCCCACGCACACGGCCATGTCTCTGAGTACATTATGTAATAAGTCCATCGACAGAGACAGGGCTGCATTCAGAGCCGGGCCTCCCACATCTTCTTCCTGTCAGATCCATTATCATTTCTGGCAGGACAGCACCTGGAATAGTGGAACAGCACGGTGGCGTGTGTGTGTGTTTGTGTGTGTGATTTTGTTTTTTTCAGTGGATAAATGAAGCCTTTTCCAATTAAAGTCTCACCACATTGCCATGAGTATATTTATTAAGTCTCAAGAAGCTGAAGATAGGACCTGAATTACTCTGGAAGAACAGCTGATGATTCTTGACTGCATAAGTGTAAATGTAAATGAAGCAACCTGCCATGCTGCACTGCAATTAGAGTCCTTAGTGCCAAAAGAGATATAGAGATTGATCAAAGTAGTATTAGCTGGCAACTTTGATCATTGGCAGTCCCAAATGGCAGTGAGAAGAAACTGCTTGAAAACTTTTTGGACCTTAACACCCAGAAATATAGATTTCTGGTTGGTTCACAGATGTCACCTTATTAGATCTAATAAGGTGACATCTGTGAACCACATGCAGCTCTCTCAGGTCTACTAATCCAGCTTGTGTGTTGTCAGTTTATACCAAAGGAAATCAGAAATAAAGCATCACATTAAGTCAGGCAGAACACTGATGTCACGCAAGCATCGCAGCTATCAGCTGTTTCACACGTTCAACTGACAGCATCAGCGGCTTGCTGGCAATCAGCTGATCGGCTGTCAGCTGACTAGCTCATGCAGTCACATTCATAAAAGCGTTCAAACCAGGCGGTCTGTGTAAACTGCCAGTTCCCATCCTTACTCTGCCGATCTTCATTCCACTGTCAGTTTAATGCAACTCCCTCAACCAGCCCAACATCCTGCTTATTTTCAAGCATTTCTGGATCATGTTGGTTAGGTATGATTTTGTACAGCCATGTTTACTATGCCTGCTATCTCTGGGCTATGGTTCATATGGTTCACTACAGGGGGATTATTGGTCCCAGCAGAATCCCTCGTGCTGAAAGGATTCTTCCAGGACCTCCTTCAAAGAGCAGAGTCTTGTAAGCCAAATATAACTGCATTTCCATTTGCAGTAAATGGTCAGTTCATTGACTGACATGTTTGATTGTTTTTTGTTGTTGTTGTTGTTGTTGTTGTTGTTTTTGATTGTTTGTGACTTCATTGCCGAGAAAATCCTTTAAAGGAATACTCCAATGTTTTAGTCAAAATACCCTTTTTCTGACTTACTGAGACTGAGACAAGATGTTCGGTACCAGTTACACGTTACACCTCTGTACGTCCACTGGTTTGGTTCCTATGGGTAGCATTTTGTGTTAGCTTAACATAACGACTTGAAGTCTATAGGAGTCATTAGCCTAGCTCTGTCAAAGTGTAAAAAAAACTTACAGCAACTCCAAAGCTGTTTTATTTACAAAATATATAATGTGTATTATACTGTAATCCCACTTGGATTTTTTTTTTTTTTTTTTAAAAAAGCAAGAGTTGTTTTAGGACAAGTTAAATGGTAGGAACTGTAACCACTGAGCACACGTTCAGCGGTTTCAGTATTTTACACAACATGTTTTAGTATTCCTTTAAGGTGACAGCAAGTAAGGGTGGTGGTGGTGAAGAGTCCAGCTTTCTCTGGATGGAGTGCACAGCCACTGCTGTTTGGGAGACACTTTTGGATTTCAGTCTTAAGTTTCAATTTCATTGTGGAGAAGATTTCCTATCAGTGACCATGATGGTCACTGATAGTGACCATGATGGTCACTGATAGTGACCATGATGACAACATAATGACAGCAGAGTTTTCATGAACTGGTTTCCAGTAAGGAGTCCTAGTTTTTCTCTCTTTTTTCCTCTCTCTGTCTGTGTTCAGTGCTTGTCTGTGTGCATTTTGTGTGTTTTCTCTGTGTGCTCACTGTGTTTCCACCTTACCTACCTTCCTTAGCTGGATCTCTATCCTTTACTTTGTGTATCCTTTTCTCCTTGGTCCTCTGTCCTGAAGCTCCTGACCCGAAAATTGATCTCTGCCTGCCATTTGCTCTTATTGTTCTTTATTTTCTATTGTCTATTCTTATTCTGTAAAGCACTTTGTGTTACACTCCTGTATGAAAGGTGCTTTAGAAATAAAGTTCGTTATTATCTTTAGTGGCATGCCAACAAATTGAATGTGCTCTGAGGAGGCAAAGACCAAGGATACACAAGTGCATGGTCACATCAGAGGTCCTGATGTGAGTCCTCTCACATCTTTCATGGGATGGACAGAGATGTGAGAAGCGGGCCCAGTTGTGGATGCAAAATAAGCAAATGAGACGCACCCCCTACCAATCATCATCCTTCCTGTTTCACCAGCTGCACCTAGTTTAGTCATTACTGTTTTCTGTATTTATTTCTGTTGTCTTCCACTCAGGCTTTGCTAGATCATCTCCAGCATTCAATCTGTTCCGAGCACCTGTGTCATGATCCCGATCTGTACGTTCTGCCTCGCCCCCTGCCTGTCGATTTTGTGCCTTTGCCTGGTCGGACTGATCTCTGTGAATGACCATCTGCCTGTGTGCGACTTTGCACTGCCTGTTGACTTGACTAAAGTCATTGATTTTACTCGCAAGTCCCATCTCTGCCTGCATTTGAGTCCTACCTGCTGTGTGATGAGACTTTAATTTAAGCAAATGGTGATTTTATGACATCTCTCTTAGTGGGGATGGGACACTTTCAGAGGGGTGTATTTTTACCTAGTGCAGCTCTGATAGCCCACAATATGTTTGTTTGATAGCCCACACATCTTGGTAATTGAGGGGGAAAAAACCCCAAAGCCTTGGGAGAGATAGTTGGTAGTCCACTGGGTTAGGAAATAAATAGAAACAGAATAATCAGGGGCAGTTGCTTCTCAAAGGTCTCAGGGATGGAGATCGATGCCGGTCCCCCTGATGCTGCTGACTGATCCCTGGCCTGTCTCCGTCCTTGACGGTGGCAATACCATTACTGCCTCGTCCCCGAGGAAAAAAATACAAAACAAAACAGTTTATTGCTCCTCAACAACAAAATGTCTGAGAAACTTTTCTATTGTGAGGCATGCAAAGACATGTAGGAGCTTGTGGTGCTTCCTTTGATCAGCAACATCTGCCTGAGACATTTTCTGGAAATTCAAAATTAGATCTCCAAAATGTGTCGTACACGATGTACATAGATTTCCTCTGTATTCTCAACTCAGGCAGGTCTTGCATCTGAACGTCCTCTCTAACTGTTAGATCCTGCAGCTGATGAGTTGATCAAACTTTTTGTTACTCATATTTTACTCTACAGCAAACACGCTAGAACTTGTTTGACAGCATGGCAACAATCCGCCAGCTTTAGCATTCCTATTTTTTTCTGATTTAAATGCAAGCTGTGTTTTGTCGATGTAATTTTGATCTCCCATGAAATGTCCCAGACAGATGAACTGATCAAAGGCATAATCCCTGATACTTTACTTTACCTGAAGTGCTTTACTTTCCAGTTTCGACTCTCAGTCATTCTGGTAAGCCCCTTTGTGCCTTGAAGGCACTTACACTTCTTGAATTTGTTTCTTCCATTATCTGAAGCCCTCCCTGCTGCTTTCAGCCAGCCCACCCATATTCCACAGGAAAAGCAACTTCTCTTTTACACATGGAGAGGAACTTTGAAATACAGTACATCACATTAAATGACACAATTAATTATTAAATATCCGCCTTGTGTTCCAATTTACGTCAGCAAGCCGCAAGATTTGGACAAAGGAAGTGGAAAAGGCAGTGAAACAATGCCTTACGATAGCTAATTAATCTAATAAAGTAAAAGAGGTCACAAGTCTTTGATCCTAGCGTTTGAATATGATTTAGATTCTGTGAAGAGTTAATCGCAGTCTTGACAATAGGCCTGGTAATTACTTACTTTTCGCAGACTTTCATAGGGATATTTCCCTTCATGCTGTGACCTTGCTGAAATCCCTTTATCTCTGGCCAGCACAGCTCCTGCACTCTTCACTTAGCATCAATATGCTCACTTTCTTCATTAGTCATATCACAGGGGAAAGTTTTTCTATTTCTATTTCTGCTACCCGAAAATTCTTAAGCATTGTTTCAGATTGAAACAAATGGGATGTAATGAAGGTGGTTATAGCTGGGCAAGGAATTCTAACATGAATTTATTATTTATCTTAAGTATTGATGCAGAAAACTCTGCATGTAACAGGTGTATGTTGAAGAAAAAATAAAGAGTGAAATTCAGAACATCAGAGTTTCCCTTGAGTCTCTGGTGCTTTGCAAACATGATGGTGTTAAGCCTTGGGGAGGCGATGCATCTTTGTAGACTGGAGGACTTTTTCACATCAAAGACCAAAACACAGATATTGATTGAGCCACAGCGCCCCATTTTATCAGATTTTCTTCCCCCAAACAGCCCCTTCTGAGAATAATTTTGTTTTACAGCTATGATTTAGTAACAAATACAAAACTAATGGTGGAGAGATGACAGACAGGAGAGAAAAATAATCATTAGAATTCTTACAAATCTTATAATGTCCACTTCTACATCATTATTATTGTTATTATTCAACAGTGTTGGTCTCATTACTTAAAATGTATCATGCATTCATCATCATTTCAAGAGTAATATTAATAACACTTTACCCGTTATTGCCTGGGAGAAGTAATTCATTACGCTGGTTATGCATTACATTTTTTTGTTCTACCCCTTGACACCCATTTGGTTTTGTGTTTATTCCTGTGTTAATGTCTGCCAGTAAGGTGTTGTCATTGCGCACATGTGCTAAGTTATTTTCAGCTCCTGAAACTGGTTATATGTGGCCTCAGAGACTTTTCAAATCCAAAAGCTGATGTGAAACTATAGCGTCAAGGCTCGTGATTCATAAAAAAATACTTCATTCATTACCATTTCAAGGTAAAAAGGATGACATATCACTCCCTGGTAACGCTTTTTCGATACTACTGAAATCTATTGCTCCTCCAAAATTAGCAGTTGACAAATCAAGATAACCCAGTCACCTCTCCTGTGTTTCAATGGGAGCTTTCAAACAGTATTGACGTCCAAAGCGTTTGTCACGACTTTACCCCATAACAGTTTGGAGGATGAGGGTGGGATCTAGCTTTTAGATAACTCCCAGCATTCTCATTAAGAGAGGGTGAAAAAGTAAGAAATGAATTTTTCATTTGGGAACTGTAATTATACCACAGTTAGTTCCAGTCTTGCATGTTGATTTTCTGAGAGGCATTCTGATGAGGGCCAATACCTCCTGGTACTGGCTCTATGCATCACTCTGCCTTGTTTACCTTCGAAACCTGGGCTGAGCTGGTACAGGTACTAGTAAGTCAGTGAGAGGTGGCTTTTCAGATGTTTTCTATAGGTATTAAGTGTTTTGCCCAATGCCTTGTGTTTTAGATGCCCGGACGGCTTTGCCTTTTTCCAGAAACACTCTGAACATCCAAAGTTGGAATTTGTTCAACTCTGAGTGGAGAAACACTCAACGGCATTGTTTTTCCCGTAGTCATATTTTATGGACTTTTATGAACAAACAAAAGAAATGTCCAAATTCATGACTTGAGGAGGACATGACATGAAAATAAAGATAAAGCAGGATAAAAGGACTAGATCAGTGTTACTATGCCTACATGTAAAAGTTAACTCAAACGGATGCCTTCTTATAACTTTCATGATGAAGATGATGAGAATCAGGCAGGGCAGAAGGTCAAACTGTGTCTGCTTCATCTGAATATACATTCTGAATCTCCCGTCTTTAAAGCGCAGTTCTTGCACCAACTTATTGCCCTGGTCCTTTCTTCGCTGAAATGTATCTGCACCCAAATTGTTTGTTTCTGCCTTCTCGATGGCTCTCTCGCATTCTAATAAAGCCAAAACACTTTCCGCTGATCCATTTTGTTTGTTTTACTGTAACAAAAGTCAAGGGATCATTTCAAATCCATAGGATATCAGTTAGTGACAGACACAGTTTTATTTAAAGGATTAGGAGGAGGATCAAGATTGTTCTAAAGTTTGTGAAGGTTTTATCAGCTGAAATTTTTAATGGCGCTCACTAGCGCAGGATGAGGTCACCATCAGGAACATTCTGGCCAAATTAATGGTTTATTGGCTCCCATGATCAAAGATTGGGGAGGGGACTATGGATTGGGCTTTCTGAGACTCTGCTGGTCTCTTGGGGGCATGATGGTTTCTGACACCGGGGTCCAGCATTTTGAATCTAAACCTGATTATCTCACCACAGCACCACCAGCAGGCCAACGGGGCCTGGGGAATAATTTGTTTTTACATTGATATCCATGATGCACAAAATGAAACCGACTGGCCCACCACAGCGCCACCAACAGGCCAAAAAGACCCCAAGTGCCAATTATATTTCTCAGGTTGTCGCACTGCTTTTAACTTGGAAAAGTTATACTTTTACCTTAATAATTTTACCATACAGCACTACTGTCATGAGATTGGGTAGGATTAAATAGGATTATACACTTTGCTGTCAGATTTCTGATAAGTGACTGAATTGGGTGAAACGTCTCAGGGAAGCCCATCCCAGTTACAGTTGGCGGTGTCAGCGCGGCTCGGCTGATTATTCCAGCAGGACTTGTCATGTGCATATTAATCCAGAGGAATATTCATTTTCCCATCCTGCATTCTTCACTGCTAATGTATTCCCTGCTGTAAATACCTTGAGGAGCAGCAACACTGCCTCTGATAAATAATGCACCACTGATAAATGAAGCAGTGTGCGGTTTGGTGTGTGTAAGCATGTGAACGCTCACTTCTGTGAATGTGTGTGTCTGTGTGTAGTCGTGCCACTGTGTGTGATGTGTGTGTGCCTTGTGTTTTTGTGTCACTGTGCTGTTATGATAAAAAAGCGGCATATGCTTTTTTGCTGTAGCGACTCCTCTGTCACAGCCAGCAGTCTTGTAAGGTTCTATCCCCTGATAGAACAGCTGTAGCAATCACACACACACACACACACACACACACACACATGCACACACATGCACACACACACACAGTTGCATTGGTTCAGGTAGTAATTCACATTAGCGTACAACAGTATACATGAATGCTTGAATACAAGCCTGGATATGATTAAGAGGGTGAACGACATTAAGAGAGAAAGCAATGGAGCGAAAGAGAGAGAGAGAGAGAAAGAGAGAGAGAGAGAAAGAGAGAGAGAGAGAGAGAGAGAGAGAGATTACTGGACAGCAAGAGAAAGGGATGCATTCATTTCAAGAGAAAAACAACAAATGCAAGCTAAAGAAATGTTATGTTTTCAGGGTTGTAAATTGCCTTTTTACTCAAATGCACGTATTTAATTAGTATCTCAACATCAAGAAATCAGTGTGATATGCATTTTGAGACATCAGTATAATCATTATAAAAAAAAACAAAGCCATCATCAGGAAGACTGTCAGTCCTCCTCTGCATTTAACAGAGAAATTACTCCATAAGATGAACCCAGTTGTTTCAACCAGTCTTATTTGTTTACAGTAATTATATCAAAATTATCACAATCAGACATCGACATGTCGTTTTTTTTGTTATTGTACAAGTTTTAATAAGCATGAAGCCTCCCACTATTCATATTTTAGGTACAGTAACATGTATGAGAGCCAGGTTCTGTGTTTGTGTCGGCTTGCTTGTTGGTCTATCACACTTTCTGACCTGTGTCGGGATCAAACAATACCCTTAACCTTTCTTTATCCAGGCCAGGGTTACTGAGCTGGGTTACATTAGCTCTTTTTTCAACAACACCCTGCTGCACACACACACACTCACACACACACTCACACCTGGGAGCTGCCCCGTACAACGACAGCCTGCACTGTCTGACACTGAGCAGCTCCACTGGAGCAGCTGGGGGTTAAAGGGACATACCAGTGATTTTGAATGTTTGGCCCATTTAGGTACAATTTACCCACATTTTACATTGCAACAAACCATTTTGCAAATCAGTGGGATTACTACAGATTTCACAAAATACAATTAAAATCCCTTGATTTTCAAATTAAATTTTTGGTTGAAACAGCCACCTTCTAATGTTCTGCTTCTGTGGCTAATGCAGTCATCGCCATTCATAAACCACAGAATAGATAAGAGGTAGTTCGCTGTGTAAAGCAAACTTTTCCCTGGGGGACTATTTTCTGGCAGAGAGACCATTTAAAAAAGCATAACTGCGTGAACATTTTTTTAAATTCAATAAATTGCTTTGGAAAACGATTAGCAGAAATGAAAGTATACACATTTTGTAGATATTAGGCTAACTATGTACAGTACTCACCCAGATTTTTCCTGCCGGTCTAAAGGTCACACTAGGGTCTCAGTGTCAGATGTGGCATTCAAAGCGTCATAAACTCTTCAATATTTGGAACATGTACATGGTTTAAAGCTGCCCGACCTTCATTCACAAACTTCAGAAAATTTGGGATTGAAACTGGAAATTTGTCACCCCTGACGTATTTGTGTCAAAATGGTGCTGATTTTAGTGAATTTCAGATGAATTACGGTATGTGCTGTTTAGGCTGCACAGGAAATCTGGTGGGCGCTTGTACACCATACAGTACGGTAAGAGTAACACATCAACACACCACTCAGTGCAGCTCAGTGATTCCTGAACTGCATGAATTAAATGGCCTCTTGGTTACAACAACACTGTGTTACTGTAACTTTGGGGTTGACATGTGGAGATTTTAAAGTCAAAATAATTTCAATCACTCCAGTCATGCAGACACCCCTCCCACCCCCCACCTCGTAAACACCAATGCACTTGTTTAACATGGAAGAGGCTTCATTATGGTGATTGTCACAATTATTGGCCTCCCGAGTTGCAAATCCAATTAACTCTCCCTAATTTTGTCGCCTATTAGTCATGTTGTCTAATTATGTTGTTTATAACTACATTTATGTCATGTTTGCTTTTCTTAGACACGGAGACAGGGTGACAGGCTGGGTCGCAGAGACAGAGGGAATGACATGCTGTTCAGTTTTTAAAAAGACTGAGAGGGAGATGGGAGGCCAGGGGCAACAAGAGCAAATAACAGAATCATAAATGGGCCGGATGAAGTTGAGAAGCTGTGAGATATGTCTGTGTTTAAGAACAATAGCAGTGTTATTTAGGATGTGCCATTTCCAGCATCTTAGCTGGTGCCATCTGGAGCGAAACACTTCTGCCATGTTGCCATTCAAACAGGTTGTGAACCCGGCACAGGTTTCAGAAAGCTGAATTCAACACTTTTTAACATGCCTTTAAAGCCTTCTGGAATTGAATAAAAATAAAAAGAAACTAGCAAAATATATGCGGCACATGGTATTTGACCATGCTCTGAAACTGTAGGCGAGCAGAGTAAGAAAGAAAAGCAACAGCGAATTAACTGTTTAGGGACAACTTTACAAATCTAAATTGTGCTAAGGCTGATGGACTTTTTGTATATTGTACGTGATCTTACAGGGCATTGCCATAAAGGCCATGCGGTATCCATGGCTACCGTGAGCCAGCAGACGGCTGCTCATATAAAGGTGTGACAATTCATATCCCCCTTCTTCACCCTTGGCTCCCTCCACACCTCCCTCCGCCTCCTTTCTGCTCTACCCCTCATTTCATTCTCATTTTACCCGCTGCACTTGTATTTTCCATCCAGGTTTTTTTTTTTTTTTTCGAATTATGACATGTCAAATTAAAAAAGTCAAATTCAACATGATTACTTCAATAAAAGTTTCTTTTTTTTGAAAGAGAGAGAGAGAGAGAGAGAGAGAGAGAGAGAGAGAGATTTTTTTATTGTCATACTTGGTGGCCTTATTATGTATCCAAAGATGAATCCAAGTCCTTCTGGGCAAAGCACACAAACATGGTTTAGGTGTATGGTCATATCAAGTCATTTTTGTTTGGGAGTATCTTTCCTGGAGCTGTATTGGTACTCATAATAACACCAAAGTCATTTTTAGGATAATACTATTGTTAATGATAACAATATAATGTCTCTAATAACACGTGGCAAATTGAGACTGTTCCCAAGTGCAGTTGCTTTAAAGTTAAACAGAATGGAGCATTAAATAGAAAAAAAGACAATAAAACATAACGACCGCTGTGCCTTGGCTGATGATATTTCACAATAGGAATGGCCTGTGATGTTTTTATTGCCTGAAACTTTTGTTCATGCCTACTGCTTCAGTATGACATCACCAATAAAGATGCTCTGTTTTCCAGAAGTAATAGATTTTTGATGTAAAAGTACAATAAAATTTAAAAAATTGGCATTTATTGTGAAATATTCTAATTCTCTGATTCTCTAGTAATTAGCTAACAAGTTGAAAAAGTCATTAATCATGATTTTTGTTTGTTTTCCTCCTCTTAGAAAGCATGAAATATGTCCAGAGAGCTGAGGGGGAAAAAAAGAACAGAAACCTGCTCAGTCTTTTTACTGGTGGATGTATTGTTTCTGACATTCTGGAAACGGATTCATTCCCTTCATCCCAGTTGATGGAAAGTCACCTAACTCGCACTTTATTTTTTTGCAGCGTCTCAAACATTTTAAGAAAATCCACTTTGACAGGTGGATGGAAGCTTGTGTCTCTCTCCCCTCCTTTCAATATTCCTCTCTCTTGTGTAAGACAAAAGCTACTCTGGTTATTTTGCACAACAGATGCTATTTAAAACTCTGATCTCTTTCTCTGTTTTCTCCCATTCTCCACCCTGTTCATTTCTGTGCCTCAAAATCTTGAGTGTCTTCATGTGAGGACCACTGCTGTCTGCTTTCTGCTTTTTCCTCCGCTCTCAGTCTTTTCCCATCATTCCATCACCTTGCCCTCTATCACCCTCTCCTCATCTCTTTCTATGTATGTCTGTTCTCTCTCTTCTCTCTTTATCCTCTCACACTCTGACGAATGCTATCTGACCCCCTCTTGACTCAGTCAAGCACCGCTCTCATGCCGTTCACTTATGATACGGCCTCTGGAAACAAGCCCCACTGCCATATTTTCAGGTCATGAAATAACACATATGGATTTACAACGGAAGAAAATGAGCATCAGCATTAAATTGAGCCATTACATGACAGTAAACAACCCTGTTTACTGCTTCAGCCCCAAGAGTATAAACATGTTGGAAGTGATTTTTCCATCATCTTTCACTCCTTTCACCATCCATGAGAAGCTGCCAGAAACTCTGAAAGCTTTAGCTCCAGTTGCTCTGGGAGAGCAACAGCGCCCACTTCCTGTTTTGTGCTGTAAAGCAACACAGCAGATTTCCCGCCAAAGCCTGCAGCAATAGCACTCATTAGTGGGGTTTCCATCAACCTATTTTTATGTGAATTTTGAATTTGAGCATACAAAAATACTGGAATTTTGCAAAAACAGCAGTTTATGCAGTTTAAGACATAGCAGGGATGGTGGTAGATAAAAGTGCACAATATACAATATGTGGACAGACTGTGCAGCCTACAGATGCACACATTTCAAAATAATCTGCATAATGTAGTTAATAAATTACTTAAATTGCAGAAACAGATAAATGCCATTACTAAAAATCTATAACTAAAAAAACTAACTCTTGTATGTAAATCTGTCTGAATCTAAAAATTTGTTACAGTAATATCTGTGGATTTTTTTTTGGATTGATAGTATCTGAAAAAAAAAACATGTTTTATAAAAATGAAAACACTGGAGAATATCTGTTTTTGCAAATGAACCCATCAAATATGCTAACGGATTCACATTTTCATTCACAACTGCACCTTAAATATGCGCAAAATTTGGACAGAAACAGAGCTAATGTAAAATGTGTAGAGGCTTTTGTAGTCTAACAGTCCTCTTGGTGGTAATGTGGGTGTTACTACATAATAGCGGGAATATGTATTATGTTTTGGAAAGTTATTACAAAATGTCTCGATATTACATAATACATTGTTACAAGGTGATTGGCTGTTTGAGTTACCCAAAACAGACTTAAATAAATGAGATTACAGCCACAGGGTCAGCTGGGCAGATTTTTTCCTTAATGGCAATTATACTAATGTCTCAATATGTTTATTACGATATAATGAATATAATTCTGATTTAAATTTTTGAATTAATTTGTTAGCCCAGGCTGAAATCCTTAGAAATGTTTGGGTGTGACCCTGTTCAGAGCAGACAGGGTGTGAATTATAGCTGAGCCTAAAGTAACAGTATTAAATATGAGGGAGATATGTGTGTGTGTGTGTGTGTGTGTGTGTGTGTGCATTGCATTGCATTGCACTGTACAGTGTGTGTCTCAGTGGTGCTGTATGGTGATGAGCAGATCAATCTCTCATTTATACATATCACTACCGTTTTTTTATGATGACGCCCCCTCTCTCCCCTTTTTAAAGGCAAGATCACACAGTGAAGTGACTGAAACTGGTCCTGACAAGGAGTCACAAAAGTAAAGCTGTGGGTGTTAATTTTAGCAGCAGGCGATGTTTAATTTAATAGTACAACAGTATCACATCTACATGTTAATCTAGCTGTGCTTACTACAGCTATATCTAACCTGAGTCACAAGCTACATTATGTCATTTATGTACAATTGATAAACCGGTTGGCTACATTTTGTATGGTCAAGTAGGTAGTGGGGTCATTAGCAGGTAGAGCTTTAAAGGAACACTCCAACATTTTGTGCAAAATACCCTTTTTCTGACTCACCCATACTGAGGAAAGATGCTCCATACTATTTTCACGTCTGTACGCTCACTGGCTCGGTTCCTATGGGTAGCATTTCATGTTAGCTTAGCATAAAGACTTGAAGTCTACAGGAGTGATTAGCCTAGCTCCATCAAAGTGACAATTTTTTTTTGTTAATATGTGCAGAGGTGAAAATGGTATTGAACATCTTGTCTCAGTGTGGATGAGCCAGTATTTTGCACAAATGAATGCACTGTTAACTTTGCATTGGCACAGTTATCAGAACTGATTGAACATACATTTCTACAGCAGTATTATACTAAGAATGAAGACGTCAAAAAATCACCAAAATTTTGTTTTCAATTTTTTGTTGTTGTTTTTGTTTTTTTGATCTAGTCACCCATTTTCATCAAATAAGTAGGAATTTCATATTATATTTCAATATATTTCCCCCAATGACAGCTGATTGATTCTTGATTTATACCTCAGTAACACTTCAAATCACATCAGGATATTTTTGCTCACATGCACTAAACTGGTGTGAAAGGAGCCTATAGGGCGCATGGCATAAACACGATGTTACAAATACAGAACCGCTGCTGTGCACGAGTACACAAACACACTGTGCTCCATGTGAATACACACTACACTCATACACATGCACTAAAATGCACACACCCAGTCACTTGCCACACACTTCCCTTATAATCTTCAGCCCTGAGGCGTAAAATGATTATTGAGTGTCAGATCTTTGAGGTGAGAAGACACATCGCATGACTGTTTCCTGCGGTCTCCCCCTCTCTCTCTCATACGGATGACTCGCAGTAACATGGGAAAAGGTTAAGGCTCTTCCAGAACCTGTGGTAACGCCAAAAGCCATGGTGTCTGGATGTAATTTTTCCTCTAATAAATTATATTTATCAGTGTGTTTGCGGGCTGCAGAATGCAAGAAGTACAGTGGGAGAAAAGTTTCTTGAGTGTATTTAAATGTCAGCTGTGCTTGTGTGGGCTGCTGGCTTTGCAGATATTTGTATATTCTCTTCTGTTATTGTTGCTCGTGTGTGTGAGTTTTGTGTCCATGTGTATATGTGGGTGGGTGTGGGATTTGGTGAGTTTTGAACCTGATTTATTTTTTCCTCTGCTTTGTTGTGAAATGCGTCATAAAAGATCATAAAAGAGAGGAAGTCAGTGGCTCATTCTAAATTAGTTAGTCAATCAATCAATTAGTTGAGTGATTAATGGGCTGGGCTGATTATTCTGACTATACAGTACATCAAAAAGAGATGACAAAAATATAATGTTACAAATGATGCCTTCAAGCTCGCACCCACACATGCATTCACACATTTTTTTATATAAACCCTCACCCTGAGGTGTTAACTCCTTATGATCTGTTTCACACTCTTTTTTTCTCTCTCTTTCTCTTACATACACACACACACACACACGTACACACACACACACACACACACACTCATGCAATGTGACTCTCCCTCTCTTTCACATTGAGGTGTTTTTGAGTGCTTTCGAAGTGTTTTTTGGAGGATGTCACTAATGCGCTGTGTATAATGTGCTGTCTCTCTTCCATTATGTGCAGGCCTAAACAGATCACAGTGAATTATGGGAGGGGAAACAACCTGTAAATGATACAAGTGCTCTGCCTTCACCCAGACAGGCTCTGCATTCCCGCCTGTCTGCCACAATTACGTCAACGAAGGAGAAGGGTTGGGGGGAGAGGGCGAGAGACATAGTGGCATATAGAAATGGAGGGTGAGCGAGGAAACCCTTTTCATCCTATTACCTCTCCTATATTAGCACAGTCGCAACCTGTAAAATGTCTCTTCACCATAAAAGCCTTTCATATCACTTACAGGATGACAAAAAATACTTAACAACTTCAAAAATTACATTATAAAGTCACTACCCAGTTAATTTCTAAAAAAATAAAACATTAAAAAGGTTGGAAGTGAAGTTGCAAGAAAACGTTGCAAACGACAGTATTGTAAACCCTAACTGAGTTCGGGTTTGGCCAATATGGCTTTGGGGATGGCTACATATGATCTGTCATCACAATGTGCATCAGAACCAACAGTTTTAACTTTATTTACCATATTTCCTCAAATAAAAGCCGGTACTCAATTAAAAGCCGGGTCTCCAATAATGGCCGGGGGCATGGTCAACATGAATGAATCAAGGCTGGCCCCAAATACTGGGGATAAAACAAGAAGAAAAAAATGGGATACACGGGGAAAAAAATCATCAGGAGAGGGTTGGGGGGAGCCAGCACATCCCCACCTCTCCCGGTCAAAATGTTTTGGGGTGGTTGGTCCAAAAAATGGACTAAAATATGAGCAAACCCAGCACACATCAAATCATGGATCAGGCGTGTCAATCAATGCCAGGTCGAACAGAGCATCAGCGTCAAGTACTTGACCGACGTGAGTAGTGTGAACAGAATCGCTATTTAAAAGTGGAAATGATAGAATTTCCTGCTTGAGGCTCTGAAATGATGCAACACATCCTTCAACCCTCATGACCACATAGGTCACTTGTTCCTCCTCTAATGCAACTCACAGAATACGACACACACAAGTATTCCATCAAGCCGTAGTAACTACTTCATGTTAGCTTACTTCACTGGTGTCAGCTCAGGAAAAAGTTTGGGTTAAGGTTAAGTTGTCGTCATGGTCACAATAATAAAAAAGCAGATACAAACAGAAAAACAAAACCTAAACACCCTGAAATGAACACCACAGTCTTGCTTCACTTGGGTCACTACAGTGCTCTCGTTCAATACTGGACCAATTCCAAAACTTTTTGTTCCTATTAATCATTTAGTCACAGATAGAGGGGAAAATAGGGTCCAGGTTGAAAAAATAAAATAAAATACCGGAATAATCCTTTAAGGCGGGTGAGGCAGGTTTCACTCCAGGTTTTAAAATCTTTCCACACCACCCACACTGTAATGACTTCACTGTCATCTGAAGTCAAAATTATAATAATAAAAACATGCTGAACCGCTGTGATCAGGAAGGTGTGAACCACACTGACTTTCCAATATCGGATTTTACACAAAACGGCAATATTGGTCCAATATATCGGTCTGTGTTTGGGTACCTGAGGTGCTCCACCAAGTATTTTTTTCCCTCCGATGTCAGAAACTAAGTAAGAGATTCTCATTTTTTTTTACTTCAAAGGGACGTGATGGCGAGGGCAGGTCTTGCCGGCGAGGTCTGAGAAGGCGAATGAATACAAATTAGTCCCCAAGTTGCGAGATGCACCAAGGAGACAGTTTACCCCCGGCCCTGCAAGGACACCAAATGTGATCTCAATGTCGGACTCAATTTTTTTTCATGAGGAGGGGAAAGGGGAGGGGGAGAAGCAGAAGAAGAAGTTGTAGTAGTAGTAGAAAGTGGAGAGAGGAGGGGCTGCGTGGAATTCGTGGAGCGCCGTCCCTATCTGGTCGACCTTGGTAGAAAATGACAGAAACAAATCGTTTCTCGTCCTCGTTTCTCCTCATCTTGGCTCTCCTTCCTCCTCCTCCTCCTCCTCCTCTTCCCGCCCCTAGACTCCCTCTTTACCTCTGTTTTGCCCTCTTTTCCGCTACATCACCACTCAGATAGCGCTTAACTGGGGCTGTAGTGCGGATTCTTTATCTCTGATTCTCTGTCTTTCCACCAAGTTCATCTCTCCATCTTCGTTATCACTGAAGCTCCATTTTCCAGCACCTAGAAGCTATTAAATCTCTATTTGTCTTCCACATTATATCAATTGCACATTTCCAATATCAGTCATTTTTTATTTATCAGTTAATTTTACTGTTTTGATTATTTTTGCTTGGGCCAGATTGGCTTGAGTAGTTTTTGGTGAAACTGACAGCTCTTTAAT
>OMLF01020674.1:0-10338 GCA_900302615.1 Holocentrus rufus
CACGCGTCACTCGTCATGACACGAGGCAAAGAGAGTTAAACTGAAACGGGAGACATGTTGAGTCACTGTTAATTTCACAACGTCGTTATAAACGTACCTGTCGGCAAGCTCTGCCCAGCCCACTCCTGTAATGTTGCCTGGCTGTAGCTTACTCCTGTACGTTACTGAGAAGACAATGGTGGGACTGAGGATTGAATGGAGTCAGAGCTCCATGTATTGGACACACGGCGCAAGGACATCATTCTGCACGACTCGGACACTTAACAGCATTTACTGTTTTATGAGAAATTAAGAATACATTGGCGTTTAATCGGGAAAACTCCGGCCAATGATGATTATTTTGAAAAGGGCTATAATCGACTGATTAAATCGGCCGGCTGATGAATCGGTCGGGCCCTAGTCCTCAGCTCTTGGGCAACAGCGTTAGTTGCCCAAGCTAGAAAAAAAAGACTGTCATTGTCCTTTAAATGTTGGAGACACAGGTAGAAGCAGGCAGTAGTTTATCCTTGAAGTAGCATGGAAAGATGGCCGAAGGTTTAGGTCAGTGGGTGGATGGAAATAAGGTCACTGCCATATCTTTAATTCTATCAACCGGGTCATGGATCAACCACGTCCAAAACATGACCGTAACTGAATTTTTGTACTTACTTACTTACCTTACATATGTCATGAACACATGAAAATGGTATGTAGATAACTCCTTACAGTTCTTCCAGTGTAGTAATATGTGAATTAACCCGCTGGAAAGCAGTGACTATGTTGATGAAAATCTCCGATATACCTAATTTACTTAGAGTGGTATAACACTGTTTTAATGAAGCCATTTGAAAGGTGCGTTACAATATTGTAACCACATGATGTATCAGGCAGATTTGGGGTTGCAGAGTACGGGTTGATGATGATTTCCACTGTTTAAACTGTGCTGCACACATACACACACACACACACACACACACACACACACACATATCCAGGCATGCACTGCATAAGTAGGCTGTCACAAATCCAAGCATGCACCGTCTGTCCTGTACATCCTTCCCAAACAAACACCAACACACTGAAATAATTACTCTGCCCTTCCAGCCTTGTTATATCTGCTAATGAAGGGTGCTAGTAAAGGTCATCAAACAAGCACTGATGCATTCTCATTAAACTGACAGAAATGCTAACTCTTCCTGACTGTCCCCCTCTCCCCGCAAGGCTGGCTCCATGAACTGGCTAAACGCTTAGGAACGCCATACTTCCTGGCGCCGCTGACCTCCCTATTGGGAGTCTCCGATTCGCCGCAGGGCACCATGGCGGGCGGACCGGCCAATTACAATCACTGGAACGCCTCTGAGTCAGAGCCATTGACTAGGCCCGGCTTGCTGGGTTTGGGCACCTGGAATGCCAGCAGGGCCGGGACGAGGCTCCTAAATGGTTCGCTGACAACACTTGGCGGCGGTCCGTCAGTCAGGAGCTCCTATGTGACATCACTATACTTCGCCCTGAGCAGCCTGACCAGTGTGGGCTTCGGCAACGTTTCAGCCAACACCGACTCCGAGAAGATCTTCTCCATCTGCACCATGCTCATTGGAGGTGAGCGACACCTTGACATCTACACAAGACAAACTTGCTAACAATGTCCCACCAAAAAAGTTACAGAATTAACATATTTCAAGGTATCCATGATGGTAATAGGCAGAATAATGGAAAACAATAATCACAATCTGCTGTTGCATCATATGGGCCTTGTGTCCCGTCTTGTGTTGTCATTGCACATTAATAGGTGACTCACTGGTATGTGACTCAATGGCTTGACTTTCACACACACACACACACACACACACACACACACACACACACACACACACACACACACACACACACACACACACACACACACACGCATGCGCGCACACACTCACACACGTCACTGTGGGGATAGGTCCAAGTTGGAAGAAAGGCAACTGGTGATGTGGTGTGAAGCTACAGGCAGAGGAAGCTTTGATTCCCCCTTTGATGTTTCAAAATATGATTATAGTCCAGAGAAAGAAAGAAAGAAAGAAAGGAAGAACAATAGTATACCAGTTGTTTATGAGAAGCTGCTGATAACCAATGCTTTGCAACTCTATTCATAAGTTTTAACACCTTCAGCATGATGTTTATTTATTTATTTAGGTCTTATCTTTGCTGAAATGCATATGGATAATTTAAATAAAATAGCACAACTACACTGCCACTGCAGGTGGTTTAGCCATTTATTCTCATTGTTTTGCAATGGTCTAACAGCTGCAAAAGCATTGCAAGCCCTCTGTGAATTAGTCTGTAAAATCTGGACTGGAATACACAAAGGGCCTAATTTACTAAAGGATTGCGCATGTAATAATATGTGTAAACTTGATATCACCCATTAAAAAATGTCCAGGCTGATTTATTATCAGGCTGCACTGAGGATTGCATCTTTAAGATGAGCAACATGCACACCTTGTCTATTACTGTGAATATACTGTAATGAATATGCAGTTTGAAGCACGTATAGAATCAGCATATAAAATACAGGAAGGAGTAATACAAATAGATATAATATTTAGCACATCCAGTATGATTTACCAAAGCTACAAGTAATTTCAGGAGTGATATTACACCTGTGATTTAACAGAAGGGCAGATACTAATCAAATTCATGTTGTGCATTGTCGCTCTTATTGTGGTGAGGAGTTGGAGGCATAATGACAGAGGACGACAAGAACAGGTTTGTTCAGCTCAGGTAAACATTCCTGGAATGACTGAGACATAATACAGACATAATATCCAGCAATGCTGTTTTGGGGCTTTTGAATGAATTAAGGGCTGATTTGGAGCCAGTCATATGAAGGAGCCACACAATACCTACGCAGCCAAAACGACCCTCCTTGCCTCTGGGTCAATCCATTGCGGTGGGTTAATCTGTCCAGGGCACTGCAGCTATCGGTGCTGGGATAATCCCAAAGCAGTTTTACACAAGTGCCGTCCCAAGTCCCCAATGCAATATCATGCAGGACAGCCAGGTACACATAAGGTTTATAGCGTTGAGATGCACTGAATGAGACCACACATTATACTATTGTTGCTTTCCCTAAAGTGATTGAAGCGCCCGACTGCGACTGATCCTCCCCCTCAGACACTGAGTATGTGTATCGAAATTGCAAACACAAGCATTCTGTAAATGCACAGGTTGTTGGTGACTCTACAGGAGTGATAACAAATGCTGTGGCCCAATATCCTGGGTCAGCTCATGACTCCTTCCTTCTGAACATTCTGAACTGCATTCTGTTCATTTTATCACATTGCAAGATGGCGAGTATGGAGAAGGCTGTTTTTTAGGTGGGGCACTTTTAGTTTTCAGGCCTGTCTCTTACACTTGCATAATAGGAACTTTATTAAACAGGTCCCGCAGACTGAAAAGTACAATGCAAAAAAAAAATAAATAAATAAACAAAATAAAGTAATAAAAAGAAATTTAATAAAAGAAAGAAAAAGAAAAATGCTATCACTTGTGCTATGTTATAATAAGCACTTCAAAGCCAGAAGTGGACACAAAACGAGGCTTAGTGAGGCTGCTGCAGAGTATTGCACTGCATAACAAGACGCTTTTCCTCAGTCAGTTTTATTGCAACTTATTAGCTGCCTTGTCAACTCACTAAAACACACAAACCCCTTTTTAAATGTAGCTATCTCCGCCGGGTTTGCATCCGTTGTCATTTAGCCATGTATTGTTTGTTGATCACATGTAGATATTCTGTCAGCATGCAATGAAGTATTCCTTATTTGGAATCTAAAGTAAACCAGGTACTCAATCTTTGGTATTATTAGTTATATGGCTCTCAACACCTTCTTTGTTGACTTTGTTATATTTTTGCATTTGATTTGTTTAGGCTCATGCTCGGACTTGTGAACTAACCTCACATGAATTTACAAGTTGCTTGTTTATTGGTTTATTGTTTATTGTTTATTGGACAGTTTTGGTAATCTGTCATGCTGCCAGGTTAGAGATAGTTAGTTAGATAGCTAAGAACATGAATAGAAGAAAGCTGCTTTCAAAGATGGATCAGTTGTCAACATCGCTCTCCTACCCATAAAGCTTTGTGTTTTATGGTTGTTTCATGCATTTGGATTACATTATAACCTTAACAAACTACCACAGTTGTTATGGAAGAGAACTCATTTTACCACATCTCAAATACATTTTTTTGGTGTCAACTTAATTTGACTGGAATTGTTCTCTCCTTGTCAAATGAATCAAACTGATGGAGTAAGCACTCTGGATTTCAAATAACAAAAGTGCTTGTGGGGAACACGCCTTTCATGTGAATTACTAAGACCATCTATTTCAGCATCTCTCTCCTCCACAGCACTAATGCATGCTGTGGTGTTTGGTAATGTGACGGCCATCATCCAGAGGATGTACTCGCGCCGGTCTCTCTATCACACCCGCACCAAGGACCTGAAGGACTTCATTCGGGTGCACCGGCTGCCCAAGGCCCTTGAGCAACGCATGATGGAGTGTTTCCAGACGACCTGGTCTGTCAACAATGGCATCGATGTCAGCGAGGTAGGAAGGATTCAGCATACGTTGGTTGAAGGTTTAAAACCCCAGACCTGCTGGAAAAATGTGGGCAAGAGCAGGGACTGAGTAACACTCTCCTGTCCCTCAATAACTTGTAATGTGGTCTTTAGAAAGGCAGAGAACCCCCACATTCTGCAGTAAATCGGCTTTTTTTACCCACAGAACTCTCACAGCAGGCTTTACTCACAAATCAGAAGCTGTTCCTCAGTGCTCAGATGGTATCAGTGGTAAAGGAAATGTGGTACCAAGAAGTTGACGCTGGTGGGAGCGCTTCGCTTATGAGTTCTTTTCAAACACTGTGGCTGAACAACTTTCATATGAGCAAATGTATTACCAATTTTGTATCCCTCCAGCTTTGAGATAAGCATGAAAGCACTCACTTTAGGGCCAAACACTTAGATGAAGATGAAGCTCACGTTGAAATGTGAGTTCTGCAGTTTGTACCGTATTAAAACTTTGAAACGGAATTGAGTGCTCCAGTAGATTCTTTGGGTTCAGACATCTCATTCAGGGACCCGCAGTCCTATAGTCAAGACATTGCTTGTAATATCGAGATTGCAGCCAAATTTATCTCCACACACAGCTTAGATCCGGTCCCAAAATGACCAAGATCAGTACCTCACAATGTGAACTGGCGTGATTGTATGTCGAATTTGAAGACAGGCTGAACCACAGTCAAAGGTTCCACAAAGGAGCTAAGACTTTGCCATAAAGTCATGACACTGTCGTGACTTTGTCACAAAATCACCAGTCATGATAAATCAGATTAGGCGGAGCATTTGTTTAAACTTCCATTCCCTCCTCATATATTTTAGCGATCGTACATCTGAACACCCTAAAAGATACATGCATTAGGGCACGCAAGCCAATTTTTGCAGTGTGCTGCTTCTCATTTCGCCATCGCAAACCTCCAGTAGAGCACTATGGTTGATAACGACAGACGCTATTTGCCTCATTTATGCATGAATAAGCCCCGCATATGCTTGATAAATAAGCCCCTCAAGGCTGTACTGCTCATGTCCCAGTGTCAATGTGTAGAGATATTAATGTAAAGCTGAGTGTTGTCAGAATAGACCATGGAGAACGGTCAGTGTTCCCTGGATAAAATTGAAATCCAACAGCTGATAAGATACTTCAAGAATGAGGCAATAAACATATAAAAACTCCTATAAAAAATATGCTGAAGTTTTCCCAATCTGCACAAACCAAGAGTACCAAACAGTATCCAATCTGTTGTGAGACCTCTCAAATCTTTTTAATGTTTTCAGCCTTGCTAGGTTATCAGCTGTGTGATACTTTGTATTTCATCTCTATCTTCCTCTCGGACTTTGAGTGTCTGCTCAGTCCTCTTTATATGTGGATTAAACATGCCAATGTATATGTGACGTCCGTACTTCTTTCATTTTTTGTGGCACTGTCAGAACATTTCAGTCAGATTCTTGAATTCTCTGGCTGTGTCCTTTTTGTTATGCTTTGAAAGCATGCCACCACATTTTTTTTCTTTTTGAGAACATGAAGCCAGATGTCTTGGGACTCTGCAGTTTCATAAGCTTGTTTCTGATGGGGCGTGACAATATTCCCGCCCACACTTCATATAGTTCTCCCTGCACTATATAGCGGATTTCACTGAACGAACTTTATGAAATTGATAGACACTTCCATTTTGGATTTACCATGTGTTACAATGAGATCAATTGGATTAGCTTCAAAAATGGAAGCTGCAAGTCCAGCAATGTGGCCCTCCTGGCAGACTACAGTCAAACAAAGACTCAAAGTCAATGAGAGGATATGGGTGGGGTTATTCTTCAAGGGCAACCATGGACTCTGGCTTCATAGCCATGCAAGTCACACTTCCTTTATTGTTTCTGTTCAGTCAAGATTTAAATAAGATTTTGATGGAACAATGTGATGGTGTGTTGATCTTGAAATGTAAGGTGCTGGACAGAGGTTTAAACTTTAAACGTTAAACTTTAAAGTGATCATCTGCTTTTGTTCCATATAAATGTCAGTTTTGCTACTCAATATTTATACCACACAATGGTGATGCAACCTATAGCCTGTTCATGAAAGCTTTTTCATTTAGTGTTCTAAAAACCTTTGAAAACCTTTGAAAACCTTTGAAAACCTGGTGGGAAAAATCCTCTGCTGCACAGGAGGTGATGGCTTTTATGGTTACAGAACCAACAAAAGCAGTTATAATAATAAATTTATAAAAATAAAAGAAACTAGAAGAAATATAACTTGCTTTATTATTTCTTCTATTTCTATATTTATTTTCATATCCCAACCAATATAATACTGCAATAGAAACTGAACTCGCTCAAACTGCAAAACCCGACAGTAAACCATACCATTAGCGTTTCTCCAGAGATGGAGAAAGGGTTTTCTGAATAGTCTATTTTATGTTTCTACCTTCTCAAGCACATCAGAGAAGTGCATTTTAAATTAACTTATTACACAGAAATTAGACGCAATGACCAATTCAATATTAGATCAAATCTAATTCAAAAGTGCAATGTAAATTAGTAAACAAGCAAATAAGTGCAACAGCCTAAATAACATTAGGCCTGTAGCCATCAGCAGAAAGGTGGGGAGCTAAAGAGGCGTAACCTCTCCCACCTGTCATAGGTGTGCGTGCAAGACTGCAAGAGTGCCCATGCAGGCTATCATATTTTGGAAATTAGACCAAAACCAGTCACACAATTAGTTTGCCCTTTGTATTTCTTATTATAGAGCAAGGAATTACAATAATTTAGTTCTGTGTTATTATAAAAACATTTTTGGCCACAGCTATTAGGGGGTTCAGTGAACCCACTGAACCAACTCAAACTGTACTTGTGACAGTCTTCCTGCTAAATTAACTTCAAACAAACAAGTAGACATTTCCACTAACTGTCATAGTGGCCAACTTACAGATACTATCAAGCCTATTGACTCGCAGTCTCTAAATAGTACATTGTAACAGGTTATACTGGTTGTTGTTGAATAGCTAATAATAATTAAAAGAACGGTTCACCAAAAATACAATTTTTGCTATCATCTACTCACGCCCATGCCAGTTGAAACAGGTGAAGTGTCTTTGTCCATGTAAAACACAGGGAGCTAGCAAGCGCAACTCCATAATCCAAGTGAAGTTGATGGGCACCACTTTGAAGAGTTCTAAAAGGCCAAAATATGACAACAAAATTACTCCCTACAGCTTGTGAAGCATGATCCAAGCTGAACGATCACATTCTGAGTGGACCGATATTTGCAGTTTTTAGCACAAATCTTCACTATAGCCTTTGATAGCAAAACAGTTTGTGCTAACATGCACCTATGCACGTCTACGCTCTGCTCAATGAGAACTTACATGAGAGTTTTCTCTCACACGTTCTTGCGAGTTCTTGTCGAGAGCTTGCAAGACATTTCGAGAACACATCAAGAACTTGCGAGAACTTATTGAGAACTTTCGATAAGTACTCTTACAAGTTCTCATTGAGCACAACGTGCAAACATGAGGCCTGGGTGTGCATTAGCATTAACTGTTTTGCTATTAAAGGCTACTGAAAGGTCTCTTTTTCTGCTGCATAGCCCATCTTGTATTCTCCATCCAAAGACCAACATTCTGTATTCTTTTCAATTTCTTTAAGTGGTGACTGAAAATATATAATAGCCGATGTCCCTCTACAGTTTTAACTATTATGCTCAAGTCAGCAGCTCCAGTTAGCTTTACCTTTGGATAAGTGTTGTAACCTTTAACAGGTGGTTGATGTACAATCACCATACATCGTCACCGACTTGCGTTAGTGTATGCATTCCTTTTAACAGTGCCAAACCTTACGCTACATACATAGCAACCATAAACATGCTATCTCCGATGATTGATGCAGAAAATACCAGAACCCAAGTTTTGTCAAAATCAACTTATTGGCATTTGAGATATCAGATGCGATGGGACAAACCAAAGATTGATCAAATGAGTGGATGGAGACTTAACCATAGTTAGAATTCTTGGGCGTCCGTTAGTTTATTTTTCATTTGTTGTTTCAAGTTTCATTTTGGCAGACAAAAATGTCTCCTTTCATTCTCATTCCTTCCATAGCTACTTAAGGACTTCCCAGATGAGCTGAGGGCTGACATTGCCATGCACCTGAACAAGGAGCTGCTGCAGCTGTCACTCTTTGAGTCGGCCAGCAGGGGCTGCTTGCGTTCCCTATCCCTCATCATCAAAACGTCCTTCTGTGCTCCCGGGGAGTTTCTTATTCGGCAGGGTGACGCCCTTCAGGCTATCTACTTTGTGTGCTCCGGGTCCATGGAAGTACTGAAGGATAACACCGTGCTGGCCATACTGGGTAAGAAATGATTTGACAAATGCTTTAGACAGATATGTATTCAGTATCTTTAAATTTGACCATCCTGAGTACAACACTGGTTGTCGGAAGTGAGTATTACTCCTATTATACTTCTACTTCCTCTTTTCATTATTCTTATGATACATTACAATACTTTTATGCTTACTGTATGTCTATTATTTTTTGTAGCTGTAGTAGATTAATGGAGAGTTCTAGTGCCTCATGGAATGTATGCTGTTTCAGGTCTTTTTCACACCTCCAGTCCATTTTCTTTGCTTGGAATCAGTGGAATAGTTGACACTTGGTTGCGTCATTCATTTGCTTTGGTCTGATTTCACACAGCAAAAAATTCAAACCAACCAACATCAACAAAAGCCATGTGGGAGCTGTCAGCCCACTCACTGGTCAGAGTCAGACAGATATCAGCAGGTTGAGGGGTGGAGTCCAAAATGGAGGACATATTTTCTTCCTGGATAGTTTTCCTTTCTCTTTATTGTACAAACCCATTTGACCAATACAATATCCAGCATGGGCATGGAGTGCCATCAAGACCTTTGGTATTTGTTCATTATTGCAATGATTATTTGGGTCAGATACCAATAAGGCAATTATTATTGTTCCATGTCAACCCTTAAGCCATTTTGTTTCTTTGTTGCTAAAAGTTAGCTGCTAACACAACCTAGTTGCTTCTTCCAGTTATTTATATGCAGTGAAGCTACAGGACCTGCTTCAACCCAAAAAGGCGTACCAAGTCCACATCCTCAACAGGGTCTTGTTCTGCTTGTTTTGGTCTGTAACCGAGTGCAGTTACTGTTTTCACACCTGCCTAAATGATCCATGCCAAGGGGCTAAATGCAGGGCTCATTTCAACCGGCAGGTCTGAAAGTTCAGAGACTTTTAACTTACATTGTAGAAGAAAACTTATATGAAAACACAGGCAATATAGTTTCTTTCATTTTTAATTATCAGCACGAGAATGGTCAATATTCTGGACACTGGCACAAAATATCAACAATCACTGTTTTCTCTACAATCTATTAGCCTTCAAAAATCCAACTTTTTTTTTTGTTTCTCATCTTTTCATTTGTGAAATACATTTTATGAGACTGTTGGAACAGCTGATGTGCAAAAATAAATAAATAAATAAATAATAATTCCAGTGCAGATTTACTTGAGAATTTTTACACAAGTGACATTATGCATGTTAAAATAAAATACATGGAGGCTGCACTATATTACGAATATACATTTTTGTCAAAATTGGTAGTTGCATTTTTTGCTACAAGTGTAAATAGACATCACAATTGTATACATTGAATAACTGAAATATGAAATATTTACAAAAAAGAATGACACACGCTTGCACGCACACACACACACACACACACACACACACACTCCTTTGATTCTGCATAAC
>OMLF01020677.1:0-17615 GCA_900302615.1 Holocentrus rufus
CACAGGGATGAACACACACACACACACACACACACACACACACAATCCAATGTTAACTCCATTGTCGGACACAGTAGTTCATTTTTCCCTCCTTTCCCACTGGTCAGTCGCTGATAAGAGTGGTTGTTGTGTGTAAGTGTGTGTGGGGCTCCATGAAAATAAATAGTGTGGCACAATATCGCATACTGGTATTGGATAGCAGGCAGATAGCAGACTAAATTAGGGCATCAGTACCAGAGATATTCCTAATTACAAAATCTGGTACTAGGGGCCATGTGTGACCCACTATGAATCAAGGCACAGCAACATGACTTCATACTGTTTGCACATATCATCACTGTCAGGTGAAAACCTCGTGTCTCCAGTTTCAATGAGTTAATAACTGATAATAACGAGATGGTCTCCAATCAAAAAATAATGCAGAGGAATTTGCCTGTGTGAAGGTCCTCCTTGTAGATCGTCCTGCTTGTACCAAGGCTTTACATGTAAATTTAGAAGCTTGGACATTGATGTTTGTAATGTCTTTTTGTCACTATTTAATGCATGTCAGCTATTACTTGCTAACATTAGCCTACAGCACACAGCAGGAAGGCCTCATGAAGTGCAGTAGAATGTGCAGAATTTGTCGAAAATACAAACTCATTCAACTTTCCCACCCCTCAGTACCTCCTCCAAGCTGCAGAGGGCTAAGGTAAGTTAGTTTGGGGAGGGGGAGTGAACGTGCACAGCAGTCGTGCACGGTGCGTGTGCACGAGACATGAATGGCACTGTGGTAGCGGCGGCTCCTTGAGGTTCGATTTGCACCAAACTGAATGAGATTACAGCCCCAGGAGCAGCCATGAAAAGCGGATTTTTTTTCTTAGTGCATTTAGCTTCCCTCATCCCCTCTGTGTAAGATGGCCATTTGTCAAACTGTGAAGAAAAGAATTACCTGCAGAATCTTTAATTTGGAACAGAACAGGTATGGTGATGAGGCCGCAGCTTGACAACAGCCCTCTATTCAGAAATAACCGACCGCAGAGTGCCTCGGCTGAGCAATCAGAATCGAGTACTCAGCATAGCGTGTAATAACATGTAATCTCAACTGAAGGATTACATGCTTTTCTATGGGCTGAGAACATTCTACATCCTTTGGCTTTATAAAGCCTTTTCAGAACAAACTAGATAAACTCAAATATGCATGGTTATCAAGATGAAGGCAGATTTTCTTCTTCTTGAAATGTTGACATTTTGTATAGGGTTTTTACGTAACAATAGCAATATATTGTATGAAGCTGGATCTCTGTGATGGAGAGAGAAAAAGGTTATATCACTTTTACTTTTATCACAATTACTTTTGCCTATTGCCCTTTAACTAAGGATCTGTGTTTGTACTGTTAAAAGTAATAGATTGGAGCACTAAGCAGCTAACACTTGAAGTTTAATACCTGATAAAGATATATGGGAGCATGGAGGCACAGACACAAATAAAATACTGAGCACAACAACAAGAAGCGGGGAGTGGCTGGTGAAGGAGCCGATGGCAGCGGATGATTAACACAGATAAAACTGATTTAATCATCGCTGGAGAAGATAAAGAGGAGAGGAAAGGAGCAGAGAGGAGAGCGAGAGGAGGATGGAGGGAGACCGTTTGAAGACGGAGCTGGAGAGGAGAGGCGAGACGAAGACGGAAGCAGAGGAGACAATGATGGGATAGAAGGAGTGGCCCCCGTGTCATCTGCCGCAGCCAATCAGGAAATAGATGGGTCTCCATGACAATGTGACAGTGTACGTCACTACCTCTCTTTGTCTGTCTCTCTGCCTCCTCTCCACATCTCACTCCTCTGTCTCATTTTGTTGATAATTTCATATTGTGTGAATTATTAGTGGAGACATACAAAAACCTAATAACACAAAATAAACAGCGGCAGCAGCAAAAATAAATAACAGCGAGGTCCAGGCTAACTTAACAATATTGCAGTCTGAATAGTGAGAGGTGGAAGACAGGAGTAAGAAACATCTTGTGAAACGCAGTGGATGCATATCATATTTTGTTGTGTGCGTGTGTGTGTGTGTGAGTGTGCAAGCATGCGTGTCCACATGAATGTGGTCTATGTGAGCATGAAACAGGCTGTCTCTGTCTCTCCTTTTTTCTTTCACTGTTGCAGCAGACAGAAAACAATCTTGAGTTATCAGATCAGCTTAATAAAGCATCACTGGAGCCCATCTGTCTCCCACTGTCCCCCCACACACACACACACACACACACACACCCACACCCACACAGGCTACCTTAAAGTTCCTTTGTAGAGAAGATTTAGGCTCTTTTAACATTGGATTCACAATTTAATTTGGTAGCGTATTATAATGTCTGTAGAAAGTGAGACCACTGTGGTGGAAATTGGTTTATTTTATGTGTTGCTTTCTGTGGGAATGTCTCATTTAAAGCTTCCCAGCCTGACTGTGTCACTACAGTAGGAAGCACATACTGTGTTCACCTCATATGGGAAGGAAGGAAGAAGTTAGAAAAATTCCCATCAATGCGACTTGCAAGTCTTCACGTGAATTGGAAAAAGCTGTAAGTGAACAGGAAAGGAAGCTAACATTACAATTGTTCATATCCATATCAACAAGTAACTATTAACCTACTAATTTAACAATTATGCTCAATTGTGTCAAATTGTCAAAGTGCGCATGATAAAAGCAGCATTAAATTTGGATTTATTTATGCTTAACAGTTACCATTTCCAGATCACATATTATTTACCTCTTAGGACCCTAGTTTCGTATGCCTTGGCGCACCGTGCAAAGCGTGGGTAAATGCCCAGTGCACAGGGGGTGTGACGGAGCGCATTTGGTATTTTGGTGACAAGATGCACCTGGCGCATCTGGGAGCGGGGAGGGAATTGAGATGAATTGAGATGAATTAGTTAACTAGCTAATTAAATGTAAGGTAGCTAACGTTACATTTACACGGACTATTTTTTGATGTTCTAGTTTCACGAGAGGCTGGACACTGTGTTCTGTGGAATTCCATGTCAGTCATGTCTAAATTCACGTAACCCTTTGGACAACATAGGTTAGTCTATATGTCCCAGGGTGTGAAAATTGGTATTGGCATTAATTATGGCGTTGTTTCGATGTAGAAGTATAAATTGATGTTTACAAGCAAAAAAGTCAAGTGAAACAATGCTAAAAGTTGAAAATTTATTTGAAAAATGGAGCTGCTTGGTAGAGTGCTTATATGGCGAAATTGAAGATCCTAATGATTTTAAAATGTATTAAGTCTTGTTCTAGCATCCACAGGGTATGTGGCTTTGCTAATAAACAAGGCAACATTAAATTCTAGAATCTGAGCAAAGTTTAGAATATTGCTTTCTCCAATCAGAGAGGACATTGCTGGGGCTACTTGCATGACTTGTTAACATTGGTTGACACTTGTTGGTTGACAGTCTTAATTCATGCCAGCAGCATATGTTGCCGGGCCCAGCAGCCAATAGCCAGGCTCCACTCTAAAACTAGGCAAATGGAAAGAGTGCAAAAAACCCAACAAAGCCACCTGGGGAATGGAGTCGTATGACTCTTAAGGAGACACAGGTTCTTTAAATCAAGGAGCAGAGTTAAAATCCAGACAGCAGTCTATAACTACAATTTAACAACCAACAATAAAAGGGATGGTACCACCCAAGATAAATAATATAAAATACAATCAATAAAACACATAAAAAATGCCAGTTAAAACCCAGTAGTTCAACTTTAAATTATAATGAATAAATACCCAAGATAAATACCTGGGTCTCCCCACCAGTCAGTTTGAACTGAAGAAGCCTTTTGGATGAGAGGCGAAACGTCTTCTAGAACCTCTAACAAGTCCAGTTGCCTTTACACTTAGAAGTCCAACTTTAATCTCGCAATTCCTCAGAGTGTCTGCATCTTTGTCCTGTTTCATTTACGCTGATTCTTCTCCCAAGTCTGCTGCCATGGCTCTTTGACCCGTCCGGAACTGGGGAGACAGAAAAGACACTGGTGCATAGCGTGTTCTCTCCCACTTCCTGGCACTACGTCTGCAATTGCCTGTAGCCAGCGACCTCTTCCTGATTCTGCCTTACCTGTGTCCGCCAGCAAAATATTTGAGAGGACAGGTCATGATTTTCCTGGGAAGCAGATCACCAGCTGCCGACCCAGGCCAGAAAAACTGTGTTGGCAGATTCTGGCAGCTCCTCAATTGCTGGCAGTCGCTGTTGAGGAACCTCTCTGCTGCACCACGCTCTGCCCAATGGACTGCATGCTCACGGTCTGCATACTTTCTATCTGCAGGTTCCCTTCTCTCTCCAGTGACTGAGTCTTAATACCTGTGCCTTTCCATACTGTGCCTTTGCACCTGTCGCTCATTCTTGTTATTAGAAGCTGTGGCTGGAGGTGTGGCTAAGCCAGGGTCATTGCAAAGTCCAGTTCATGCATGCAGAGTCCAAATAATAAACAAAAAACTTGCAACAGCATTTAGGGAAACATGCAACAAATCTGACCCTGTCACACACACTGCTCATAATAACTTGGTAAATTTTCTAGGCTAACAGGTTAGCCCGCAGGTGTTTTATTGTCATTGTCTGGATCATTCAACTCAACAGCTCATGGTTTGCAACTCAGTAGCTTGTTAGCGAGCTGTGACTCACTCTCTGAATCACTCAAGTCAACAGCTTATTGTTTGTGACTCTCACTGGCTGAGCTGCAGACTCCAGCTCTGCACTCATTCAGTTACTGCATTCACACGCACTTCAGTAATCGGGTTATTCAACCTTGGACTGCAGTTAACCTGATTTCTCAACTGCCATGAAAATGAGAACACCGTTTTTTTGGATAAGGGGTTAAGAGAAACCGGCGTATTCAAGCTGGATTTCTGCTGGAGAAACACGATTGCTGGGCCATGTAAACCTTTTCCCCAAATTCTAATCTGCTTTTTACAAAAGCACTAATATATATAATAAGATATAATACACACACTGTAAAACACACTGTAATACATGCTCGTTGAAGAACGCTGAACAATTTTGTGTCAATGTTAGTTGACATAAACTTGGATTAGACAACATAAACTTGAGTTAAGTGAAGCTCGGGGAAACCCCCGTTTTTATCAGGGCACACGTAACTAGAGGCCAACTGACCTGTGACTATGTGTTTTATGACCCACTGACGTAAGGTCACATAAGGTAACATTTCTTGTGTGTGTGTGCAAATGTACTGACTGAGCCGGAGTTGATGACATTCATTCATTCAGCGACACTGAAACAGGCTGTTTGCCTCTGCTGCAGCAGCAGTGCTAGCATAGCCAAGCAGCCATTATCCTCCATATGCTTGTGGGTCACACAGCAGGCACATGTGTGACTCCTCATCCCGCTCAGCTCAACACAACCGACTAAATTCCTCGACGGCTGTTTGTGGCACGGCTGGAGTGATGCAGTGAACTAATGACTTGTTTGGCATGGTGAGGCATGACTCCTTATGAAGTTCCTTATGAAGATCCTTCATGGATTATTTAATCACCAATTTCCACAAAACTAGTTTGTTAGTTCAATGTAGCTGCAGCTAAGACATTCCCAGATAGAAAATGTATTACTTTGTTACAGAGAGACTGCAGCTACAAAGCTCAGCGAGAACATAATCATGACCTCTTCTGTGCAGATATTTTTCTTCTTTCTGCAGGGGGGAGGTTTTGTTTGGTCCCATTCACATTAGAGCTAAACAGAGCTGTTGCTCCTCATTTTTCATTTTAAGACTTAATTTGGTGAAATAAACACTCAGTATGATTCTTAATGAGTACTATCAGAGTCATATTTGAAAGAGGTTGTGAAAACCAAAGGTGACTATAGTTACTATGCACTTGCTTGGCTGTGCTGGAGTAGCACTTTAAACAGCTGTTAATTAATGTGTAGTGATATACAGTAAGTGTGCAACACTTCCTGAATACTTAACTGGAAACAGACAAGAAGAAGAAGAATGCCTCAAACAATGGCAGGTAAAGTAATCAGATCATGGATGAACTTCGTGTTCACTTTGTGATTGTGGACACAAATTAGTATCCAAAAATATTTAAGATAAGAATTTGTATTATTTATGTATTATTATTTAGATTGTATTTGCTTGATTTAAAAGGACAGAGAGACTGTTGCATTAAGCTAAAAGTTTTAAAAGCTGCAAATAAGAAAACAGTGTACGGGGGCACCCAAGTAGAAGAGGTATCAAATACCTATGAGCACAGCGACGCATGTTTGATTCCAGCCTGCGCCCTTTGCTGCACGTCATCCCCTCTCTCTGTATTCCCTGCCTCTCCAATGTGACTATCCAGTAAAGCAGAAATGCCCAAGAAAACAGCATACAACAATAATAGGAGAGACAAAGAAAGAAAAACATGCAGTGCAGGAACAAGTCCTGTTATTCATTCATATATGCAAGTGCTCTCAATTGTGTGTGTGTGTGTGTGTGTGTGTGTGTGGACACAAAACGTGAGCGACTCCAGTTAATAACTTTGGTTACTGAGCTCTAAGATGCTAATGTGATTGGGGCTTTTGTGACAGTGATGTAAAATACTATCGCTGAGGGACTCAAGTCGCCAATGTCATTAAGTTTCAAATTGTGTTGGTAACAGCTTGAACTGCCTTTTTATTAATCAAAACCGTTGTTTCTTAATTAGTGGATGGTATCTCCCGTGTTCTTTTATCGTGTATCACAACATTGATTCCTTCTGGCCTACAGCATACTGTATCATCAGGGATGGAATTTACGATGCCACAGTATTTCTTAGCTTTAGGTGGTTGCAGCAGAAAGTAATTGTCAGGCTTCTGAATGTCACTGTTTCTTGTTTTGGCCGGTGGACAAATGCCCAGTTTCATGGTAGCAATTAGCTCCCCTGTGTTATCTCAATGGAGTGCGAGCTCCTCGCAGGTAACTTTCTGAAAAACAATCCACTAACCCACTGTGACCGTGTTAGATTCTTCTAACGGATTTGTCTACTGGCTAGTGGGCTAGAAAAATCTCTGCACATCACCAGGGAGCTGAAGACAATGACAGTGCGGTTTAATTTTCCCAGAATCGCATTTTGAAGTATGATGTGAACATTTCAAAAAATGACCTTGGCTACATGGTTTGATTGTAAATGAAACCGCCTCAGGGTTTTTAATCCAGGAGATTTTTTTTATTGCTTACACTCAGCCCCTAGATGTTATATTAGAATGGACCTCTGCTAGCATGGCTTTTATGTGGCAAAAGAGGTAGTCCTCTCTTTCACCTGCCAATTATAGTAGAACAGCAATGCATTCTGCTCTATTGAAAGGTGGCATTGGAAACTTTGGCAATACTGAAATGTTGAAGTGATGTCACCTTTAAATACATGTTTAAGTGTTATGTTTGGACTCCGTTTTCAAAACAAAGGTATTAACTAGTCTTGGTGTGGACCCACAGAGTCATACTGGAGGGAGACTGATCATGAACTGGTGTGTGTGCTCAGAAGTGAAAACAGACTCCCAAAGAAAAATCATATTAAAGGTGCAGTTCACCAATTAGGATATGGGTTGTCAAAATAACAGGTTGGTACAGGGGAGGAATTATTGTATCAAAAGCTTTATTCTCAAATAATGTTCTCAAAATAGCTGATAGATAAACTGTGACAGAGTCTCTTTAACAGCAGGTTGTAAGGCTGCATTCACATACAATATCTGATGTTTTTAACCCTTTGTAGCACAGACCTGATCTTTTCAAGGCTGTCAAAACAAGGGAAAACACATTTCACACGGTTTCTGTCTCATAACCTCATGGCTGGAGAGCCAAATGATGTTTTCCATCCAAAATTTCACCCTCATTATTTTACCAAACTGCCTCAGAGAAAAAACAACTTTTTGCCAATTTGCTATTGCTGCTGGTTGATCAGGTGTATTTGCCAGCCTAAATTTACCAATATTTGTCCTCTCTGATCCAATGATGTCTAAGCAAGGAAGGACATTTCATGTTGCTGTCATTTCTCCTTGTTTCGGCAGCCATGAGACGGTCAGATCAGGGCCATAAAGGGCTAAAATCATCTAAAATCTTTTGTGCCTGTGGAAATCAAAGTTCTGCTCTCACCCAGATACAGATGTTAGCCACGTAGGGCTGCACTCACACAGGAACACGGTCTTTTTAAGGACAACAGATCCAACAGTATTGTTCGCAACACCAAACACCAAGTGGTAATACCTTTTCTGGGGGGGGTAACGTGGAACACAGGGTCAGATATAAATTTAATTCTTTCTAGAAACAAGACATTCCAGCGTCAGGAATAAACAATCCTCAGGAGACTCTTTGGGCACTGCTGTCCATCAGAAGCGTGGAAGTAATTACAGGGTGTATGAAATATATTTTTTTGCATGTTGTTGACAAGATATGCGTGGCTACACATTTTGTGTTCAGAAGTAACACAACATATGTAGCCCCAAGCTATACTTACAGAGGAGCTGGAGAAGACACACGCTTTTCTATGAATCAAGTGGATTAGATAGTAGATAGTGATTTTCTAGCTGCGTGTGACCCAGATCTGATGGTTTCTCTGTGTTAAACCAGCATTGAAAATTTCCAGTCTGGGTCCTACAAGGTAAAAAACGCCATTTTCTGTTCCTGTGTGAAAGCAGCCGTAATGGACAAAAGAGATCATATGACATTTTGATATTTGATACTCAGAGTTTGAACCATAGATTTTTACATGGTGTGTAATAGTAAAAACATTGACTTTAATTAACAAGATTCTGTTGTACCTACATCATTAATCATAAAAAGTACAGCATGTTTAATAATTTGTGTTTTTTACAAATTCTCCATAAAAAATAGATTTCTGTACAAAAACATTTTTTTCTTTTGCACCTACTTCAAGTTCAGCAGCACATGATGATGATGATGATGATGATGATGGTGAGAGGTGACGGTGGTGGGAACGATGGTGACAGATAATAATGCTAAAGATGGAAACAATAACAGTATTAATAATAATGACAAACTCTTACAAGGATCTGACATTTTCAACACATCTCCACGCCATTCGAGACGTCACAAATTGAATGTTACTTTTCAACACACATCTATAAGCAACATGGGATATTAGCAACAGCCAGCGTTTACGTCAATATATGTCGCTGAGAACATGTCTTGTCATTGTAACACAGGTTGAAAATAGCACCAATATGTGCAGCGTCCCAAATGTGTAGCGTGATGGGTTGAAAATGATTCATCCTTTGCACTGATGAGTAAAGCAGGGCTGCAGTCAACTCACTTTCAATTCAGACACACCGGGCAAACTTTCTTCAAAGTTCAAATGCTGAAAACTTGAGGCATGAGAAGGCTGTCCCATCCACCCTGTTCAGACAGAACTGAAAACAAAGGTCGTCAACATCAATAGAATTGCAGAATAGATCGCATTGAAAATGAAGTGATCGCAGCCCAGATATGGTGTGTGTGTTGTTTGTGTGCATGTGTGTGTGTGTGTGTGTGTGTGTGGGCAGTAGGGCAGACAAGGATTGTCTATCTCAGAATTGCACAGCCTTCTAACATTTTAGGTATATCCACACACACACACACACACACACATAAATGCACACACAGAGGGAAGCCTGACTTCCACCTGGCATTAAAAATCCAGTGCAGATAAAAATGTATCTAGATTATATTTGGACATATGAACATGACTGACTGATCTGATCTGATTTTCCTAAAATATTTCCCCAAAGGAAAAAGTTTAGTGACATCAGCTGTTTTCGTCTATGTTTGAATGAGTCCTGACACCCTGTCCTGACATAATTTAGATATTATACATTTTATATTGGATTTAATCTGCAGTTAATGCCTGATGGAAGAACAGCACATCTCACGTGACACGGTATGAACAGAAAATATCAACTTTTTCAATTTTAGTTTAGGTTCTTTTTTAATCTTGCAGCAATCTGGGCCCCCTTTTGTTTCAGTGAGGATTGCTGACAACGTCCTTTAGGGCAAGTGAGGGACAAATGTAAAAACTTTTCTCCCGCATTGTAAAAAGTCTCAGCTGAAGACACACAAAGAGCCTTGGCATTTTGAATTTTAGTAGGTTACTGCTTCTTTTTTTAACTTGACGCCAGCTGTGCTTTATTTTAGTGAGGACTGCTGACAATGCTAAGCGAAGGACAAATGTAGAAACTTTTTTCTCATATTACAAAAAAAAGTTTCAGCTGAAGAAGTAGAAGAGAAGCAACCTTGGCATTTTGCATTTTACTTGCCAGCTCTGCCCCTTCAATTAAGTGAAGACTGTTGAACGCCAAGTGAAGGACAGATGCAGAAACTATTTTTCAGAAATTGTAAAATGAGTATTCAAATTTTCAAGGTATCGCTTTCAAAGTGATGTGTCACATTCAGTGGGATAACACACAAAGTATTCTAAAGTATTGACTTAAAGAAACAACAGGTACTACGATGAATTTCAGAGGCCAGCAGTGATGCGTTTTGAAGTCACAGTGAACAGTAAATCAGGCTTAGCTAATAAATATGCAGCGCGTTTTCTTTCATTCCAGCTGAAAGCCATTGTCGCAGTGTCAGAGGAGGTTATGATGTTACAGCATTCAGTGGCCTTTCTATACATCTTAATTCTATGGAGAATAAAATAACTCGCTGCACACTCATGCCCTCAATTAAAACTTTATGCATTGCATTAAACGACCAATATATTGGCAAAAATTGTCCTCATCAGAGCCACAAGAGTTTAACTCCTTTGGATCATATTTATCAGCCAGAGGAACACAAGTAGACCTGAATCAAAGGAGGAAGGTCCTTTTTCACATTTGAATAATTCACACTCATTTATTTTGGTCGTGTAGTTGAGCCAGTGAACTATCTCCTCCTGTTTCATTTTGAATCTAAATAGGAAAACTTGGAGATCTATTCTGTCGACTCTGATGAAAACACTGGTCTTTTCGCATATTGAACACACATGTGGTTTAGATCGCGGTGGTTTAGATAGAGGCCTCTTGATGTTTCAGTTCTGCTCAGCCATACTCGCACCTCAACAATCCACAGGTGTGTTCGCTCGAAGTCTCTCAGCACTTTTATGGTTATTACTGCAACACAGCAGCTAGTGGCCTTTCTGGAGTCCAGGGATTAGAGTTTGGGATATTGAATATGTAAAAAAATAAATGAATAAAAATCTATTCACTTCCACTCACAGAACTGTCACACCTCCACATTAATATACTGCAGCACTGGCATACATCCATACTAATCCATAATTAAAATAGAGATATGAATTTACAGGAGGCAGACCTCAGATTACATTGAAGTTATGAGGCCTGACCCTCGATGCTGTATATGAATTCATGAAAACAGGTCATTTTTGTTTAAGCTTACACCCTTATCAAGAACTAAAGAAAGAAATGGATGCTAAAATGGCAAAGGATGGCAGTAAAAGTGGCAATTTTTTAGCAGAGAGACAACCACAAGTGGAAAAAAACATCTCACTCTTGACTTTTACATGAAGTACTTAAGCTTGTTTTTCTATGCTGGGGATGATAAATTAGAAGTCAATCTGGCAATTATGTGCAACAAACTAAAAGATATCACACAGGGTGATGACTTGAGCATCCCGCCGTTAACTAGAGACCTTACTGCTGGGGTGAAATCACAAGTGCATGGTGGTATACCTCCATGCATGTGACCTAACACAATTTGCAGTTGGTTGAATATCCATAGGTACAAAAGATCTTAAATCTGAGCCTTTGTCTTCCAGACCTGATCCTAACAGACCACTGTACACAGGGACGCACCATGTAGAATCTGAATTTTCTTGTTCAGGCACTCCAGATCAGATCTGTGTCATTAATTGTTAAAAATTAGACCTTTTATTACGCCTGTGGAAAGCTGGCAGCCTCTAATTTTCAGGCTCAATTACACTCTCTCGTCTCCATAGAAAATCTCTGCTGAATTAATTGAATTAATTAAAATAGAAACACCGGGTGCGCTTCAACAATAAAAAGAAAGGGATGTCTGCTCACTGCCTTGCTGCTCCTACAGTGTGTCTCATTAAATAAACTGGTGACACGGCTTTCTGTTTACAGTGATTTTGTTCGCTCCTCTGAAGGAATTCTGAACGTCTGTAACCTCTCCGCAGCCTCGTCATGCTCTTTCAACAATCACCAGTATTCTAGCTCGTATACACATCTGCACGTCTGTAGTTATTGTACGTAACACTGGTGTGTGTATGGCTTTGGTTTGACCCCAAACCTGACAGGGAAATGACGGTAAAAGTGTGCTGAAGTCCAATGGGAGGCTGACAATGGATATTATAAAACAAACAACACAGCCATGCGTCCGGACATGATCGCCTTTGTTTCAGGAGATTTCATTTGACACATTCAGGACTGGAGCTGATTCATTTTCGGTTGAATCAGATGGAAATGAAAATTGAAACTGCAGTTCAGTTCATTCTCACGCAGAACCAAATAGATTAGACAACCTTCTCATGCCAGACATAAATTTTGAAGAAAACCGAGTCCAGGCCTGGAACAGAGCACACATCTGTTTCATGAAGAAAATCACCAGTATATTAGTTTTCTGTCATTTGATCTTCATACATTCCAGTTACCAGTTAGATAAGCTGTGTGCAAATGAATGGATCTGTGACTGTTTCAGTAAATGAACTGAGGTTGAATATTTGGAAACATGGAAAAAATGGAGGGTAATTCATTTGGAAAAAAGAAAAAAATTGCGGGTGAAAAGAACTAATAAAGGTGTCAACCTAATGTCAGAATGCTATTCATGGATTTTGAAACAAAGGCTTGAAGACACTGAAAGACACACTTTGAAAGCAGTTACAACTGTGATCTAAACCAAGTGCAGCATCTTTTGAAAAATAAAAATATTTTGAGAGAACACTGCGAGAAATAACAAGCTTGGCAAGTGATTTTTAAGCAAGTGAAGTTTCTTGGATCCTGCTAAATTATCTGTAGAGTTAGTACAATATTTTGACCGACAACATCAGGAAATAAACTGGATGAATGTGGATGCACTCGCTAAGCTTGTTTATTTGCTGCAGTGAAGTTCCAGCATTGATAAGAAGGATGTAACTTGCTCTCTGCACACGAGGTATTTCTCAAACAATGGAGGGGGTCGTGGGGCACAAACAGTCGACAACAATAATTGTGCCTGTTGTCTTCATATCCGTTTGTCCTCTGTCCTAAATGACCAATTCTCATCCACATCACACAGACACTGTGTGCTCTTCTAAAAAGATGTGTTGAAATAAGACAAAAATAAAAGATTATAGGAGAACAACTTAAGCATTGTCCCTAATTGCATGTGTTGATGTGTTGAAAAAATGACACAGCATGTGTTAAGATATGTAAGATGCATTGAAAAATGATATGTGTTAATGTGTCTAATTAGGGACAAGACATTTTCAACACATATTTTTAAAGAGTGGTCACAGTCACATATTGTCTCTGAAAGCTCACACTGGCTACTAATAGGCATTTTGAGGATACTTTAACATACTTCCATCTATTTAGTGATCAAGTGGAGAACATAAGATCATAATGACCTGTTATTTAATTGACTTTTATGGATTACCAATTCAAATTGTCCACAATTTAGAAGATATTTAGTGTAAAGCAGCTCGTACATTTACTATTTAGTAGACCTTCAGAGTAGATCAACTCAGGAGGTCATGGAGTTTAATATCAGTAAATGCCTGTTAACAAAAGTAGCAGTGGGGTACAACATTGTTTCAATGTTGGCACCATACTGCAAATACGAATTGGAGCTTTAATTTGTTTCTTTATGTTTTTGCGACATATTAGGTTTGATAGCGTGCAGCATGAGTATCCAGAAACAGCCATTGTTCCACAACTGCAGGAAGTGATGCCATTATGTGACACAAGAAGCTTGAAGGTCCACAGGAAAGCTGATCCCAACTTTCAGGTTGGCTAGCATGTTGTCATGGCAACAAAATAAACAACGGTATAGCATGTGATCACACCTTCCGCTAACAGGGAGTGTGAAATATAAATGTGTATATACAAACACTCGATAACCCTGTATTTAGTCATTTGTCATCTTTTTAAAGATAGAAGTTTTGAATAAAAATTCTCTTTTTTTTAGTGACTCATTTTTCAAACCCATTTCAGACCCAAAAATTATTCATTTTTTCATAACCCATTCAGAAAAAAAACACACTAGTGCAAAATTTGTGCGGTTTTAAGAGTTTATATAAAGTTTATATTTTGGGGTCCCCAGCAGCAGTGGTTTGGGAAGTCCCGTGGAGCCACTGGGTTTTGAACATAGTCTGTTCATCATTATCTTCACTGAAGAAAAATGCTGGAAAAGACAATGATTTGCCTCTGTTTCCATAGCAACCTGTCCTTGTCTGCCTGTTCCAGCATCGACAGAGGTGTCTGTCTGTTTATTTGTCCATGTCTGTCTAATTTCTGTCAGTCAACCAGTCAGTCTTTTTATGTGTTGATCTGTTTGCTTTTGTGGCAGGTCAGTATAGAAAAAGCAATCATCATTTACTAATATTCCAGACCAGAGAGGAACAAAACGCTTCCTGGATTCAGCCACAGCTGATTGCAGCAGTCCACAGTCCTGACAGCTTAGTGGCTTCAGGTTTCCGCTTGTTTTTGCCACCAGGCGCAGAATCCTGACTAGTCCAAGAACAAGAATCAGTTCTCTGATTCTTTGATCCACTTAGGACTGGCCTCTGTAAACCAGTCCAGTAACTCAGTTTTCAAAACTGAAATGTCTAGTTTTCTGTTTCAGTGCCACCTGCCTAGTGCTAGTATTGAATATCTTGTATATAACTACTCTGAAGCATGTAGTAGAATATCCACTTGAGAATGTCCAAACCTTGTCTAGAACTATTTTGTAGGTTCTAGTACTAAACTGGGGACAAACAGCATTTGCAAATGCTTTTTTGTAATGTTTTAGCCTAATCAGGTGCCAGATGGGTGGGGATTGTCACACAGGACAATACAGTAAGTGTCAGAAAAAATAGTTAAACAAATTTATGTGATTGACAATTTACCTAACTTTTTGTGATTGTCCTGCTTTATTAAACCTAACCCATCCAGTACGCCAAGTAGGCTAACACAAACACACAAAAATGATCCGCAACTGCTATGTGACCTCAGTTTGCCTTGCACTAATCCACCACTGCTAGTATTAATTTGATACTAGATTAAAGTGTTCAATACTGTAGCAGACTAGCAAGTGCTTCGAGAAATAAGTCTGGTTGAACTGCTGAACTGCATTTGGTTGTCAAGTTTTCAGCAGTCTCTGCGATCAGATTCCACCAAAGCGGGTTCTGATGGAACGGTCTTGTCAAGTCCAGCATGACTGATGTCCAGTTGGGAGTTTTTGGTCCAGCACCAATGATGGTTGTTGTGTTGACATACAAGGACTGTCCAATGGTGTGCGGGGGAGTTTGGAGGAGGGATGGAGGGTAGAATAGTTTTATGTGCTTCCCCTGAGGGCAGAACCTCACCTTGGTCAAACCCATAACTGGCCTTTAGAGGGGGAGTTAGTTAGCCTATACCACTGTGCAAACTGCCTGTGGGTGTACGGGGTTAGGTTGGGGCAAACGATTGCTCATGATGTTTTAGGGGCATACTGGGGAATAAGGCCCCTTCCATATAGGATTGGGTCAAGTTTTACAGAAGTCAACAGCTCAGTGGGCTGACGTTGGACCAGCACTCTGCAACACAGCTGTTGCTCTAGGTGGAAACTTCAAGTAGTCTACACTCTTTATATTCTCTTTCCTTGATGCTTGAAAAATCAACAGTCCTGAAAATGGGTTCTGGCCCAGCCCTGGTCATCTGAACAATGTATTACTGCTATTTGATGATGTCATTGTCTACTCCTTCTTATACTGATTCCAGGTCTATTTCACTCTTTCAGATTGTATGAAGATGTGGGCGGTAGAGGTTGAAGCAGAGCTGTATTACTGTTCAGACTATGCTGACCACAGACCAGCACGCTAGAACACAGATTACTCAAAGTGACGAGTCCAATTCGTATGTACTGTATGTTCTTTCTGTTCTGTTTCCTTGAAGTTTGGTTAGACCACATTGCAGAGGGCAATGGGGAAGTTGGACTATACCACTGTACAGCTAGTGGTGGGCTTTGGCTATACCACAGTGCAGACTGTATTGAGCGTGGTGTCAAATCGCACCGCCTTAGCCTCGGTTGGCTTCATGTTGGTGTCATACATTGGGTTTTCAAACGATGCCTGACCATTGGAGCTCTCATGTCCCACATAGCCATTGAACTGGACCTTGGGTCGTGTCCTGAAAAACAAAAGGAGAAAGAAACAATTGGTGTCAATGGCAGATATGAGGTATACCTTAGGTATCATTGCTGTTAAAGTAGATTTAATTATACATTCTAAAGAAAAGAAAATGCTGAGGTGGGTTCAGGGTTCTGAAACACCAACGACAACAAAACCAGGAAGTCAGAGGCGTAAATTTTGGGAGAGTGAGCTCAGTTGCTCAGTTTTGCCAATACCCTTGTTTTAACACCCCAGTCTGTTGTAGTTAGTGTCATGGAGGACATACACTGAAAACAATTACACAATTACAAAGATGTTTTATCTAACGCTTGAAAAGCTTATTTTAATAAAGGCTATCTTAAGTCAAATACTTTCAGTGCGGTGCAAGATAAGTGTACTCATTTCAATTAAGTTAATTCAAGATAAGATATACTGTACCACTCAATTTTCAATATCACTGATGGACAAAATACAGGTGTTTAAGGGTATGAAGGATGTACACAACAGGTACACAACAGGAGGATGTCCTGGTGGCACTGGTCCAAATAAGTGTCACACACTTCTGACAAAAAATCTTTTAACGATCATCACCTGTCTCTTTTCTTATTTCCTAGTCCATGCACAAACCTTAAAATAAGACTTGTCTTTTTGTAGTTTCTAATGGGCTGTCATTTTAGAAATGTTAGAGGGCAGCTTTAGCTTTAAGATCGAAGAAGCAATCTTGTGATGAGCGAGTTGCTGGTAAGAATCTATGGCCCATTGGAAAAATCATTGCAGATAAAGTGGACAGCTAAACCCCCCCACCCCCCAACAATAACTGTTGTTCTGTCTTAAAGCATTACACTTAACCCCTTCCAGCTTCTGCACACCTAGAAGAGATGACTGCATCTGCTGCTCTTTGGTGTAAATGCATGTCTGTATGTCACACACCTTCCTTCTGCGACTAGTGTCCAGTCATTTTAATTAAAATGAAAAAGAATGTATTCTGAATCAGCTTATCTCAGTGAGGATTTTAAGGAATATGGATACACACTGAAATTTGACAGACTTCTGGTAATTTGTCTGTTTAACTGTAGCACATTACATTTTTTGTAATCAGGTTCCTATAATCCTGTTTGATATAATCAGTTACTCCCAAACCCTGTGGAACTATTAGCAGAGAAGAGTGCTGCTGTGGAAATGCTGTTCTATTCTGACCTCATTAAGAGTGTGCGTATGTGTGTGTGTGTGTGTGTGTGTGTGTGTGTGTGTGTGTGTGTGTGTGTGTGTGTGTGTAGTAGAAGTCACTCTTGAGCGGGAGAGTGCAGGGGTCCACGATCGATGTGCCGCAGTCAGG
>OMLF01020677.1:17635-33844 GCA_900302615.1 Holocentrus rufus
TGTAGTAGAAATCCAACCCTGGGGAGCCACTAAGCCTTCCCTACATGTTCAACCCATTACTTTACAAAACTGCACACACACCAACACGCTGCAGACCTCCCCATGTGGCAGTAGTTCAAACCGCTGAACTAGTATCTGGCTCTGGTTGTAGGGGCAATGGTTTCATTTTATTGGTACAATGAAGAAGAGCACACATAATTGATTTGACAGTATTATAGATACAGTGCATAGTCAAAGGCAAGGCTAAGCAGGAAAACACACCAGCAAAGTGCACACTCACCCCATGCTTTTATATGTTCAAATACAAAATGTGTATTATCTTGAAAAATCATTTTTGTATTTCTGTTGGGTTGCCATGTTGATGTTAAAAGGTGTAAAGAGACAACCCTAGTCAGCTAGCTGTAACTCTCTATATTGTTTGGCCATGGTCATGGTATGTTATGCAGTTGGTTTACTTTTCAGCATTTTGTTGATACTAAAAATGTACTGTTCTAAAGCAGTCTACTGAATATGCTAAGGACTATTATGAGCTACAAAATAAACCAGCTACAGTATGCATAGTATTTTTACATTTTTGTTCCAAGATTTACACAAAAAATGTTCTGTCAAGGTAAAAAGAAAACACATATGAAGGTATAAAATTCATAGAACAATCTAGTACACAGAAGTAGAGACACTCTGTTTGAATTGGATTAATTCATGTCACTGTCAAATACTGGTTTTTAATGACATCATGCTGACAGAGATGACAATATGAGATCAAAGATAAATTTCACCTTTAAATGATTGTTGTTTTGACACAGTAGGGCTGCACTGCATTTATACATAAAACTGTATTTTTTTTTCTGATTAACTTAAGATGAATTGTTACATGTGCATATGGCTTGAAAATACTTTCCATGCATTATTTCAGCAATATAAAAATGAAATTTAAAAAGAGGATGTTACATGTTTAGGATTCATTTTGAATCTTAAGAAAAAATTTATTCATATCCAACATTTGCAGCGCAATAGCAAAATACTTCGGGAGGCTGAATGAAACACATTTAAAAAATAGGATACAGCCTTTAACTTCATGCCTCCTTGTTGCCTTGTTGCTTAGTGATCAATCAGTTTAGTTTAATTAAGTATGCAAAATGGTGCAAGATGAGGGACATTACAATTTTTTTTTCTGTTCATTGTGCAGCCTTACTCAACAGTATGAGAAAAATTAAAAACTAAAAACAAGGGATGACGAAGTTGACGGAGGATGTGGCGGCGGGCGGAGGTCTGGTTGTTTGAAACCAGGTGAATGACAGGTGTCAGTCTTACCTGCCGCCAGGCCCCCAGGTGTCTTTTGGTCTCTCATTGTCATCATCTGTGTCAGCAGACAATGTCCTGCATACAACCACCGGCTTTAATATACAGCAACTAGCACAGCACCCGGCTAAATGGTTAGCATGTAGTGCAGTGCTAACTGAAGTGTTAGTTAGTGGTGTAATATGCTAAATGCTCTGTCATCTGTGTCAGCCTGTATGTGCACTGTGCCCCCATATTAGCATCCACAGGATTCAGCATTCTAGCTAGCGAGCAGCTATTGCACAGCATAGTGCTACCTGGCTGACAGAGCATATAGCTACCTAGGCATAGTGACAGGTCCTCAGTGTCATCATCTGTGTCAGGACAACACCCTGCAGCATAGCATACTGACACTGTAGCCAGCAAGCCAACAGATGAGCACTGAGTGTGGTCCAGTGCCACTGTTATCAGTTCAGCTAAGCAACTGAGTAACACACAGTAAATGCTGTCATGTAGGGATGCACCGATATGTTTTTTTAAAAATTATTATTATTATTATTATTTTTTTTTTTTAGGATTTTTGGTGCTGCATTTCGTGCAAAATAGGTAAAGTTTTTCAGATAGGCCGGAAAATAAAAGTATAACAAGTGCCAATTTCACAGTCAACCAAATATACTAGACTGATAGCAATATTGCTGTTTAAAGCTGACATTGGTATCAGCCAATGCCAATATATTGGTCCATCCCTTCTATACTATGTGGTTAGCATCTGGCATCTCATACTACCCACTTGGTATCTAGTAGCACAAATATCTTAGAGCTGGTACAGCTTGCTGCTACAGTTACAATAATACAATGATTTAAAAAAATATATATATACTTCTATTTAGTTTGATGTAATCCATGATAACACTCAAATATTGCATAGTTGTGGAATGTATGATTAAGTTTTTCATTATCTTAAAAACATTATAGGACACTGCATACTGGGCTTTGTTAGACAATGGTAAGTTGACCAATGCTCTTAAATATTAAAAAGTCAGGGTTTTCCTTTAATATTTAAAAACTCACATCTGCTAAAAGACAGCCATGGAAAAATCCTGTGATGATGACATTCTGCCCTCAATATATTTAGTTATCTAGTATCTTAAGGGACTGTTAGGTTTTTGTGAACTTTACAACAACTGCATAATTCATCTCTGGTAAATCAGATTGCAGCTTAAGGGTTCACTTAGAGCTGTAGAGCAATAATTATCTCTCAAAATTACTGTAGCCTGTCTAGCTACAAAAATGACATCAGGTCCGCACAGTAATCTGAAAAGGATTTTAGGATGTAGGGTGGACCACATATACTGTACTCACAAATAGATGACATTTAAGTTCAGTTCCTTGGGTTTTAAATAAAATAAAATAAATCATTACCACCATATTTTATAATAAAGGGGGTATGATTTCAGGGCACATGCTTTTGTTTGATTTCATTCTGGAAGTCAAATGAGACATGGAGAAGGACATACTCATGGAAAGGTGCACGTTCTGTACTGTATTGTGTTTAGCACCAGTGTCATTGTACTTATGCCTTGTGGACGTAAAAGGTGGGCAGGATCATCATAAAGAAATACTCAATTGTAATAATACGAATTAAATTTAAGGAAAACTCCACCCTTAAACACTTTAGCTCTTTTATTAAACAGCTCCTGGCAATGCTCATTGCATACCAAGAGTTATTGGTGTATTTCTATGACAGAATAGGTAGATACACCAGTTTCATTAGTATGCCATAATACAGCACTGCCAGAAAACACGCTGTCTTTTGAGTAAGGACCATGGGTGATTCTGGGAAATGTAGAAAATCACTGACTTAAGTGGACGCATACAAAGTAAGGGAAAGTAGTTATACCAAAAGTTAATTACAGTACTTCATCACAAAATAACGCCAGGAATGCATTGGATATCACAAATTGATCTTGTCACTTTTAGCATCCGAGGGTGGAATGTTCCTTTAATATGACACATAATTAAGTAGTGAATCAGTCTGCTTACCCCCACAAAAACAATGAATATATTCATTTGTATAAAGAACCATATAACTGGTATATTACTATTATTGTATTATATGCTTTGTACTCTCCCCTGTTCATTATCTGTTGTTACATGATGACGTGACATCACGGGATATGGCTCACCTGTGCTTGTACAGGTAGAAGGCAAATCCAGAGAGGATGAGAGCAAAGAAGGGAACCAAGATGGCCGCTGCCACAGAGCTGCTGTTGGTGTAGGGGTTGGATGGGTCCATTGCCGTAGTTACAGGGCCTGGGAAATACACACACACACACACACACACACACACACAGACACAGACACACACACGTATTGCATTATATACGTATTGTATTGTATTTCTACATGCAGCTGCTGTCACTCAGTCCAAATATATATTTGATTATCGAAATGAATTGTTTATCGTGTTTAGTGTTGTTGTTAGGTGTCACAGGTAGACGTACCTTGCCTGGTCAGATGGAACTTGCCAAAGTCTTTACTGTGGATGTGGCCCTGGTAGACAAACGTCTTCTGGTCTGACTCTGCAGTAACCTGGAAAACAAAACAGGAGTGTTATCATAATAGCTGGATGGTAAAAATGTAAAAATAGAATATTTCCTCACTAGTTTGCAAACCAAACAGCAATTTGGAATAAATTATTCATCCAGCCCCACTCTCTATGAATTTTGGAGGCAAAGCTGGAGTTGGAGTGGTGATAGTGGTGGTGCTGTTGTGTATCCTCGTTTTCCTTGTAAGTAACATATTCAAAATAAGGACTTTGCAAATTAACATATGATTTTAGGTTTTTAGATCATATCCTTTAAGTTCGTCAGCGAGGTTTCATCCAGTCTTCATCTCCTCCTTTCTCTCCTGTCTTTCCACCCTTTCTTTTCCTCAGCTCCATTTCTCATTTGTTCATTTCTCATAAAGATTGAAGCAGTAGTCTGCAGCTCATTAACTGACAGTTAAACTTAGTCTGAACTTTTACCTTTTTCCTGTGGAAAAAAAAAGTATTTTTCAGAAACCACAACTTGACAGTTAATCATCAGCCTACACTCCTCCCTCCCTCTCTGGCTCTCTCCTGCCTCCTTCTCTTAAGTCTGCACTTCTTTGGGAAGGACAGGAACTACCTTTCTTTCTTCCCCACCTTCATTCCTTTCTTTCGCCCTTACTTTTTTCCTTCCATCACTGCCTACTTCTGTCCTTTTCAAACTACCTTGCTCACTCCCTTCCTCCTCCCTCCCTCTCTCCTCCTCCTCCTCCTCCTCCTCTTTCTCAACAAGTCAAACAGAATCAGATTTTTAATCTTTTCCCCTGTTGCAGTCTTGATCTTCAGAAGTCACATCATGAAATATTACATCAAACTAAGCTTAAGAGTCTACATGGAAGAGATTTCAGCACTCAAGGCGCCAGTTCATTCACAAAAATCAACTCGTTTCCTGGCATTAATTTGCAAAAGTTATTCATAGTGAACACCTTACACCTTTCTTTATCTTTCTCTTTCTTCCCAGAATCTGTTAACATTCAAAATATTCAAATAGTTAATCTTAGTTGATAATACAGTCAAAGTGTCAAGAAGAAAAGATCATTGTCACACACACAAGAGCAATTCTGAATGGAGAGAGCATGGCTGAGGTTTGATTAAATCTTCAAGTGCCAAATTAATCCAAGTGAGCCTGGAAGGGTGTGATCTCAGCACTCAGAGTGCCATTCACTTACAAGCACCATCATATATGTTCTTCATCAAAATTAAGTTTGGCCAGAGCTCATTTTGTATTTAACAAAGTATATTTTAGCAAACATACTGCGTCAATTGGAAGTAATTGTTGGCATTTTCAGCACATTGTACCATTCAAACTACCCATAAGTGATTTATTGAATGACTTAACCATATTTCCTCAAATAGTGGGCAGGTTTGTATTTGAGAGGCCTTTTTATTTCTTTATTTCTATTTTCCCTCTTTTTCTTAAGTATGTTTGCTTATATTTTAGTATGTAGCCTCCTTGTTTTCTGATCTGCATCCACTTAGTTATTTAAGTTGTACTAGCCTGATAGTTTTCACAATTTCTTCTGATGAATCTACTGTATATATGTACATGTGGCTTTGCTGGGGAGACTTGTGAGTGACTCACTGATTGCAGCTGCCAACGCCTGGATGATACATCAAGTACAATATCAGTTTTTGAAACCATAATCTTTGATACATGGCCAAAGGGATGGACATAGGCAACAGGGATAAAAATCACAGTTATGAGGGACAAAAGTACCATGGAAAAAAACCGATGGACATAGCTGTTTTTGATCATTTGTTTTGCTTTGTTCACTTGGCTGAAAATATCACCCAGAATGAATGAACACTGTGGATAATTTGATAAAGGACGAAGCCTTCCCTTTGAAATAACTGACAGTACTTCCAAAATATATGCATGGTAACAAACATGCAGAAATCCTCAAGGGAAAGATATGCGGGCGTGTTGGGATTTCCGTGATGACTTTTAGCAACTTCTGCAGATGGTGATTATTTTATGGATTAACTTTTTTTTTTTCCACTTACGTTTGTTACAGACATAGCAACAAATGCTATTGGGTAAACCTCGGCTTCATTTGCATTCCTCCCTTTTAATAAATGGAAATTAGACTTCATTGCGTTCTGGATTCTGTGTTTCATAATGTGAATGAGGCTTTGTCTGGAATTTCAATGCACTTCTCTCACAAGAGACCATCATTCTGGGAGGTGGGGGTGAAAAAACTGGTGCAGAGGGGACTACATTACTGTCAGGAAGATGTGGAAATATCTCTATTAATTTCATAAAAGCGGATATAGTCAAATATGAAGAAGAAGCTTGTCTTACATATCCATCCATAGCCCAGTTGTCGTTTTTAAACTTGCTGTAATAATGCTCTGTAGGCCCCTTCACCTGGTAGACCTTCAACAATAACTGGTTTTCCTCTGACTTATATGTCCCTAGAGAGAAAGAGAAAAACAGAGGAACAGAATAATAGCTGGTTAACCTCTAATGTATGCCGGCACAATGAGACGAAGAGGGAGACAGAGAGTTAAAGGAAGGAAGGATAGGCAGACAGAGACGCAGGCTAGTAGGCAAACAGACAGACAGGTTAACAGACAGACACAGAAAAGAAGACACTTTGACATTTTGAATATCACGCTTTAATTCCTTCACAAAGCACCTGTCACATTATTGCGGAAAAAATGACGTTTCCCCTTCAGCTACATGTTGCTAATTGGTTAACTACAGCGCCAACACAAGAACTTTTGCTGCTCAATATGACAAGGGAAATCACTGCACTTGGCAGTCGCTCTCGTCTGCTAGCAGGAGGAAAGCTTTCATGACCTCTGGATCGAGCTAAACTATTGATTGTTAAATGTCATTGTGAAATGTCATAACATACATGGCTGTCGATTCCTGAAATGCTACTTTTTTGGGAGGTTTGCGGTTAACTTGACAGTCGCTTCCGTGCTGCATGTAGACATGGTTCAATCGACAAATTTAAAACCATGAAACTCAAAGCCACTCAGACAGGTATGGTGATACTGTACTAAACTAGATGCATTAGCGGTGTCACACCTTGTCAGGGGGCCCTGATTTCCCAGCAGCACCCCTGCATGTGTACATAACGTGTTAACTTATTGACTTGTTTGTCCTCTCTGCTCTTGTTTTTCTCCTCTCTCTCTCCTGAACGAGGCTCCAGCAAAAGCACTGAGGGTCTTTTTCGCTCTATCTTGTGAAGGTTTATCTGCATTTGGGTGTATTTATGTGCAGATATTGAGAATTAAACCAATTTCAGCAGTGATATATTGCTAATGCTAGGTGCGAATGAAAGTCACATCTATTTGATCTGCTGCTTATTTACACCTAGCATTTATTCCCATATCATTTATACTGCTGTATTTTAAGTCTGTAAATCTCCAGTTTCTGTGTTGGAATGTGATTGCACACTTTATCTCACTGAAACTAGCCACTGTGGTGTAACAACTCTCCCTTTAAGCTCGGCAGGATAATTTTCATTTAGCTGTCACTGTAGCGCGGCCTGGTAGAAATTGTTTTCTTCTGCACGTAAATTTTATGAATACTTAATACACTTATGACAGGCTTTCTTTCTGCACTATAATTTGTGACAAAGCTGACTTGAGTTGTTGATTACTGTAGAAGTTGCATTATATTAGAAACACATTCTCATGAACCGCAGGCAAAATAACTTTTATTAATATTTGTGCACATTGTTCTTATACGCTACAATGACAGCAACTCTAACTAATACTACCATTTTTTTATTACCTGACAGTCTGATTGACACGCCGCTGGTTTCCAGTAATGTGACGTTGACTCTGCCACTGGTAGCATTGAACCCAGTGACGGTAACTGTGGCCACCTGACGCTTCCCTAGATACTCGTAGAAACCGGTCCAATCAGAGTTAGGAGAGAACACATCCACTGGAACTATGAAACAGACATGAAGAGATAAAGAAGGTAAATAATAAATAACCATAATATAACACACACTGAGTGTACAAAGCAATAAGAGAATCCAGGTATCTTTTCTTATTCATTTAATCAATTAATGTTCTCCAGTCATGAAGTGGAGGTGCAGCTGAAGGGGAGTATCAGGTTTACATTAAAAATTAATGTTTATGTCCTGAGACATGTATTGCACAACAAAGAATTGCAAAGGCAACTGCATTATTTTGTCTGGGTATAAAGTCATTTCAGTGAGTGCAGAGCATGTCTACAGAAAGTCAAATATATTGGAAAAATAGTTAACTTTATGTATAGCAATTTTCCACAAACAGATATAAAATGCTATGCAGCAAACCATAAAGCTTGCATTATCTTTGATCCAGGCGTCTCCTTTGACAATTATATCAAGGCAATATCTAACACGATGTACTTTCACCTCAGAAATATCTCCAGGATTTGGCATTTCCTCTGCTTTACAGACCTAGAAAAAAACTGATCCACACTGGTTCCTCCAGAATTGATTGCTGCGGTGCATTACTCTCTGGCTGCCTCAATCCCACACTTAGAAATATAACTTATTCATAACTCAGCAGCTCGAGTACTCATGCGAACCAGAGAACGCTGGCATATTACCCCGGTCTTAGCCTCTCTTCGCTGGCTCCATGAAAATGCACGTATTGATTATAAAATCCTACTTCAAATCTACACTACAAGGCATTAAATGGCCCTGCGTCTGAATGTATCACTGATTTGCTCAGTCCCCGTGAATCTGCCTGCACGCCGCTCACAGGATGGACTCACTGTCACTCCATGCCTTCAAAAAGAAAAAAAAAAAAAAAAAAAAACAGCCTGTCCAGACTTAACACCCATTTAGTCTGCACTACCCACTGCCTAACCTCACTCCTACCTCCCTTTCTCTTTGTCTCCTTCCCTTCAGTAAACACTCTTTTATCAAACCTCCCATACTGTCTGTGTATGTGGGTGCACAGGCATAAGCTCTGGCCCCATTTCTTGTGAACATTTGTGAAGGACTTGTTTTATTTTGTTTCATTACCCATGTTTCTACCTGTATTCATGTCTTTTGTTTCCTGTGAAGTTAATTAAAAACTATAAATAAGGCACCATTTGAAGCAAGTGTGTGTACGCACACAAACAGTGTCTCCTTAGGTGTGTGTATATATCTGTCTTTTGGTGGATGCACTGGATGTGGATGTAAGTGTTCACATACCGCGGATCTTATTCTTCTGAACATCAGACTCTCCTCTGGCTTTGGGATGGACTTTCACGCCAACTGAAACATAACAGTGTCAAGTTTATATAAGATTGCTTCATAGTAAAATCTTTGTTTATACATTAGGTATTGTTTGAGGTAGGGTCGTGACTCTCCTCCTGACATTTGCAGCATGATTTGAGTTTTTGCAATTTTTTTTACATGCCTTTGTCATGATTACAGACTTTTTAAAATCAGTTTGCCATACCTCTCATGCTTCTTCAGTTCCAAGTGGCATAAAAAACAACTTTGGAAAACTTTGTGATTGGTAAAGTTAATCCATTACTGTGAATGAGAGGCCACCAATCGTGTTGTGAAAAGTTCCATCAGAATACTAATATCAGGCTATCGACTTTAATACCAACTTTTACATTTAGAAAGGAGTTCCTGTTATCATTTCATGTTAATCCACACATTTTGCAACAATGTAAGAACCCAGATGAGACTGGGATGGGGGGTGGTGAGGCTCTTACTTCTGCTTTCTTCTTTTTTGTTTTCCTAATTTTTCCTCTCCAAAATAAAACTTTCAACCAATAGTGAGTTGACATTCTTTGTGGTTCGGTTACACCACCTTCTGTCAATCACAGCCTTTCAGGCCTACAGACAAACTGATCCAAGACACTTCTGTCAGCTACAGTCCAGAAAATGAAATGGAAAATAAAGACTGTTTTTATGCAATAAAACTTGAAATTTGCGATCTCTTCTTTATCAGTATTTTGTGATAGTATTTGTTTCAAACATTTATAAGGGAGGAACAACAAATATCTCAAAATGTAATAAAAGCACAGGAAAACAGTGAGGGAATGCAGGAAATGAGCAAAAACTCCCATCACACTGGAATTGTCCTTGAAGGCAGACTTAGCATTGGGTTTTGAATTGTGGTTATAGAATGATTTGAACTTGAGATAAAATTGTAATGCTCCAAAACGGCATAAGACATGTAAAACACAGCAGCCACTAAAGCCCAAAGTAGAACCTACGAGGACAAAGTAAATTATTTACTGCTACTATTACAATGACTAATACTAATACTAATACTACAATGAATTATTTCCAAGTGTCTCATATATGAGTTTATGGCATCCAGTCATATTTTAAGTTCAATATCAGAAATGATTAGTTGATTAGTAAATAAGTCAACTGACAGAAAATTAATCAGTTCTAATTTCAAATTATTTTATTCACAGACTTTAACTTCACAAATGCCAAGGTTTGCTTGATTTTCTGTTTAATTTAATTTTTTTCTTTTTTTTTTTTAACTGATCAGAATAACTGATCAGAATAAGTATGCAATTTTAAGATATTTATGATACTTCAGGCTTCATAGAGAAAGCCCTTATCCTGTATTAGTTGCAGACCTGTTTACAGATCAAGTCAATTTGCCATATCATACAAGCAGAGCTTTTTTGGAGACAGGATGTGAAACCTCACCTTTACAGAGCGGGGGTTTGCCCGACCATCTGCCGTCACTCCTGCAGGTCCTGTGTTCTGATCCCCCGGCCAGATAGAAACCGTCCTGACAGGAGTAGATCAGTGTGTAGCCCAACGTCGGCAGGTCCATAGAGCGAACGTCTACGTTGCTGGGGGTCTCCGGCTGTCTGCATGAATGGGCTGGGAGACGGGAGACGAGAGACAGAGAGAAACAAAGTTAAGACTGACATTCATTAGACAAGAAAAGCAGAAACAGACACAGAGTTCCTCTCACATAACACTCAAATGAACGCTGAGCAACAACAAATAAATCAATACAAGCATCAGCATGAATCTCATCTGTGACATAACCAAGGGAAACAACAAAATCAACAGTATCATTACAATGACAACAACAAATAATAACAGCAGGAATAGTATCAGTGCCTTCAAGTGCCTGTCAGAGGCTTGCACATCCAATGCGGGATGTAAAAACTTCTAACATGACTGCCATTGACGGTCAAATATCAAAAGCAACCATTTCTGAGGTCATGAAACATCATTCCAAAATTTCCCACTTGTGATTTCGACTTTGAGGATGGCTAACTTTGAAGGCATAATAATATTATTTCTGTGCCTATAAGTGTATTATTCAGAACTATTCCTCACCGATACATTCAGGCTGGGTTCCGCTCCAGGTCAGGTTTTCCAGGCAGGTCCGTGTGGTGGAACCAAGGATGTGGTAGTTCTTGCGGCACTTGAAGGAAATCTTACTGCCAACCTAAACAATGTATAAATGTGGTGTTAAAACATCTTAATCCCCTTATCTCCATACCTCAAGATGGCACTTAAACACTAAGAGTAACACACTAAGGTACACACTAAGTTAATCTTACTGTCAACACAAAGGACTTTGAATGAGCACCTTTTGTTAATGCTCACTGTTTAAGTAAAACTCAGCATGAGACGGTAAAGGGAACTCGAAACCCAGAAAAGAGACATCCAAGTTTATGACTAAACTGAATAGTATGACCCAAATTTACTCTAGTTGTTGGTTTAATAAACCAACAATTAGATTAAGCAGCAATAAAAAAGTAATAATTTTAGTGGTAATTTTATTTGGACAGTTTATTCTAACGAGGTTGATTAAAATAACCCTGCTATATAATTACTGTAGTTTTAACCAAAATAACAAGTGAGTTTTCCATACAACCCGTCCATTTAACATCAGCTCGAACAACTAGATCTATATTTGTTTATCCAGGCACAAATCAATCCTTTCTGACCTGAAAGCCCTGGGCCAGCACAGGGATACCATAGGCAGGAGTTCCTGGGTCACGACAACTGTTGAAAGCTGGGTCTACACACACACACACACACACACACACACACACACACACACACACACACAGATGTGGGGAACCATTCAGAGGTCAAAGAGTCATTCTAACAGTCATGATCATTTTTAGAAAATACTATATACATTTAAAGTTACTGTTAATACATTTACTACTTAGGTCACTACTACTGCTATTATTGCTACTACTAGTAATACTAACATTAAAGATGGTAAAAAAAATACATTTGAATTAAGAAAAAAACACACAACAGCAATGATAGAAAAAACATGACCAGTCATTTTGGTCAGAGAATATACTATAGCTACTATCATGAAGAGGTGTCACAGTTCCAGGGTGTTAGAATACAGCTGCTTTAGGGTTGGGCTTATTTATGCAGGTGAATATAATGAAAAGGCTGACAGATGCACCATAATATCGTTTTTACTTAATGGACAGCACACATTTGTCCAAACTAAGGTTCATGCCCTCAACACAGTCCCTGCACCCATCAAAGCAGACTTTTTTCAAAACAGCCCAGTTCCATTGGAAAAAATCAAATGTCTTTTTAGATAACATCTTCACAGAAACCAAATGCTGACATCAAAACTACACACACCATCTATTGATTAGATCATATCTTCAGCTAAATCCGCACAGGAATATTAATGGGAAAATATGTGTGTCATAAAGTTCCTCAATCCTACATCCCTTTTTTAATCTGATTTTATGGACCTAAATCCATTATTTGTTGAAATGTTTCCCTTTGCAGTAAGCAAAATGTCTGTTGCTCACAATTTGCTCAATAACTTTCATAGGTAATATTTCACTGTTTGATGAGTAAAAGATTAATCAGTAATATAAGATCTGTTGTGTGTTGTGAAGTGTTGCGATGACTTTATATTTCAGTTATATTTCAGCAATATCAGATTTGAAATTTGTACAGTTTACATGCACTTTCATTATGTACTGGGAGGTAAGAATATGGTATGGTTTCACTTAATTACCTATGCAGGCAGGCTGTTGGCCGCTCCAGCTGCCATCAGCCTGACAGACTCTGGAGGCGGAGCCAACCAGCAGGTAGGGCGAGTGGCAGTAGAACCTGACCTCTGACCTATATCAGAAACAAAGTTTTGAAACAAAAACAAGTTCTGGATTAACTGCAAAAAATAAATGAGAAATAATAAAAAGTTGTTTGTTTCTCTCTTTACTGCACATCTTAAAGAACCGAGTTCATTTTAAACATATGGGAAACATGTCAGTAATGAGTGATCAGTTTATCTAACTGCTGACCTGTAGGAGAAGAGCCTCCCCTCTCTGAAGCCTCCTCCAGGAGAGCCGGGATCACCACACAGGACAGCTTCAAAGAGACAACAGACACAGCTAGGACTCTCAGATTCCAGTATATACAACAGTGTCATGTCATGTTAGCTTGTTTCTTGTAGGAGTCAGGGAGCATGTCATATTTAAGTAATGAAACAGACAAAGATGTGGAGTCTAAAATGTTTATATGCCTATCACAGATACAACCACCTGAATCCATCTATCTGTAGCCAGCATAAAAGGAGGAAACTTCACTGTGTCTTGTGCATCGCCGACAGACAAGCCAGCAGTGTGGAAAATACAGACTCTAGAAACTGATGTGGATTAGTTCACCTTCGTTACTGCTAGCTAGTTTAGGCTTAACTTACGTAGACACTGTGGTATGTCTCCCCTCCACGTTCCGTTACCCTCACAGGTTACCACCGCAGGACTGGACAGCTGGTAACCATGGAAACAACTGTAGCTGATACTGGACGCCCATGATTGGTCGGTTCCTTCCACTTTCCCATGATGCACCAGGGGTGGGGTCCCGCACTGAATCACTGCAACACACACACACACACACACTGATGTTAAACAGTATCTTAACAAATCAAACGAAATAGATTACAGAACAGCCGCCTCGGCATAAGAAAGTCCTGCATTCAAATCTTGGCCTTGGTTCTTTCTGTGCGGAATTTGCATTTGAATTAGAGCTGTTAAATTGCCCAGTAGTGAGAGTGTTTGTCTGTCTGCATGTTGGCCCTGTGATAGACTGGTGACCTTTCCACGATGTGTCCCAGTCTTCTCAAACCCCAGCACCAAACAACATGCTAAGCATTCAGAATCATCAAAGAGAGAAAGAGGGAAGTCCCTGCTGTGCAGCATTAAGATGCGGAAGGTGCCGGGCTACAATCAGAAACAGTAGCGCACTCAGGCAAAACATGAATTAGACAATGACTGTTTTCCAGTGACATCACTTGCAACTGAATACACTGCTCAGCCTTTCTTTCTAACACAATAAGTTACTTTTACTCGTGACATATGTCTCCTGTCTCCAGTGAATTAAAACAAGGTTTGGTAGCAGGGATTTAAAATGATGATGTCAAGTGAAAGCAAAGCACAGCAAAAACAACAGACGGCCAAGGGTCACCATATGGACTTTTTGTTTCTTAAAGCAACTCTTGACCTAGGTCACCACATGGACTTTTTGTTTTTTAAGCAAAACGCAACTATGGCCGCCATATGGACTTTTAGCTTCTGAGAAGGCTTTTGGGTGTTTGCACCGCCTGTGATGGCTTAGATCCTCTTAGGTGTAGCAAAGGTGAAAGCCGAGATCCTCCTTTTCTGCTTCCACTTTGGAGCGGGCTGATAGTCAATTCTGATTGTTTCCCTCCCAGTGGATTCAATTAAATGCTAGCAGAGCGACAAACAAGACAATGTCCATCAATGTCCTTTGTGAGCACTGCCCTGGAATTGGATTGATTGAAGAAATGCAAAAGGTCTATAGATTTTTCTGTAATGTACTTACTTGACTCTACAGTGTTAGACGACAATCAAGGTGATATTAGCAATGCACAAAGCCTACTACAGCCACTTTGAAAATTAATTTTGCAACTGCTAGCAAAAATTATCAGTATTAACTTCTAGTATCAGATGGCCCTGTTGATCGATTGCTTGACCCTTCCTGGATTTCACCATGTAACACAGCAGGAAGTGTCCTTTCTTTTCATGCGATGCTATATGATGTTTTGACCACGATAATGTTACAGCAGCTCCACGAGGCACTGATTATCTTAAGCATGTGTGTGTCTGTGTATTATGACTGGATGTGCATGAGTGTGTGCACGCGTATAGCTTCATAACATACTGATAAATATCTTTGTGTGTGTGTGTGTGTGTGTGTGTCTAACTCCCTAATATAATGATAACCATCTGCATGGTTTCAAATATCTAATAAAGTCGGTGTAATTCTAATCTAACCAGGAGACAGATGGTTTCATGCTCCATTCACTCTGCTATGATGATATACTGAACACACAAGCAAACATAGAAAGAGAGAGACATGCAAACGAGCGCACACACACAGATAAACACAAGAAGAGACACACATGCTCATGTGCAAAAAAAAAAAAATGCATGGAGGCACAAATACAGAGATAAATTTGCATGGATGGAGCGCAGCAATAACCAAGCAGCGATCAACCATCATTCTAAATATCCACACCATATGGACGTCGTCCTTCTCTCTGTCTCTCTGACAATCTCCGTCTTTCTGTTAATCTGTTTTGTTCTCGCCCTCTGCCTCACAAGTTTTGTATTCCTACATCTTTCTCCTTCTTTCCTCTTGCTCTTTTAGGCCAGTAGTGCTTTGGATTCATCATCAAAGTGCAATTAACGAAAAATTGTTTTGGACTACAAAAACATAGCTTTTGGTTCTAACGTTGCCGTTGCCAGGCAACAGCGGCTGCTCACAGCAAACTAATCAGTTGACTAATTTTGGCTTTGTGTGGCGCCAGTGTCCTGCAGAAGTCTTGCATCTCCAAAAACTCACATTTTCTTTTCAGGAGTAGGAAAAAAAAAAAGTGTTTAATATTTTTTCCCGATGCATTTGTTTACATTTTACAGCGTGTTATTTTTGAAGACGATGACGACTGTCAGTTACTTAAAGAAAGTCCTTTATGTTGCCCTTTATGTTAAGCTGGGTGACTTCAGGAGGAGTAACTGCTGGTGAGCTGACAGCTAATGGGGATCCAAATAAATAATTAAAGGAGGGTGTTTTTGTTTTTTTCTTGTTTTTTCCGTCCCCGAAAAACAACTTAATTGTCAAGGATCAAACTCTGGTTGGCGAAAACAAAATAAACAAAAACACACTCGCATTGACTTTAGGAGTTCATTCTCCAGACCAATATGGCCGCAGGTCTTGAGTAGCACTTCATGCCTCTCCCTTATTGTGAACACACCGAGTTGCTTTTCGGAATCTGCTGTTTGTCACTCCTATCCTTCACTCCTTCCCATGCTTTCTCCTTTCCTCTCACGTCTCCACTCGCCTCCACTTGGTGTTGTTTCTAACCCCCCCCCCCCCCTCCCTCCC